>JAKUCV010005672.1:0-15226 GCA_028386065.3 Turnera subulata | reverse complement strand
TGGTGGTGGGGAAAGGAGGCAGAGGCAGAAGGGGAGAATGAGGGCGGCGGTGAAACGCAGAGGAGGAAGGGAAAAACGAAGAAGAGGTTGAGGGCGGCGGCTATGGTGATGGGCGGAGGAGGGTGGAGGGGAAGTGGAGGCGGAAGGAAGATGGGAAGAAGCGGGGCGAGGAGGAAATTTAGGGAGGAGGTGGTTCTGGTTGTTTCTGGTGGAGAGGAGGGAGAGAAAGATAAAGAAAGGAAGGAGAGGGAGAAGGAGTAGGAAGATCGGGGGAGAAAAGAAAAGTGAAGGGGAAGGAAGAAGAGAAGAGTGAAGAAGAAGATGAAGAAGAAAGAAAAGAAAGAAACCAGGGAGAAAAAGAAAAGAGAAAGGAAAAGAAAAGAAGAAAAGATAGAAAAGAAAGAAAAATAGGTGGAGGGGCCGTCGTGAAGAAATTCGGGGAAAGAAGAAGAAAAAAATAAAAGAAAAGGGGAAGGAATAAGAGAGGTGGAAAAATAAAGAAAAAGAAAGAAGTGGGGTAGGGCGGCGGAATAAAAACCGGGAGAGAGAAGAAAAGAAAGAAAAGAGAAGAGAAAGAAAAGTGGCCACTTGGCAAGCCACGATTGGCCGAACCGGATTTCCGTGTCGGAAAACGGAATCGCAAGGGGTACTCCCGTCTTTTCGATTTTCCGTCCCGAGTCCAAAAATACAACTTGGGCTCGGAAAATCCGATTATTTCTTCCAAGTGTGACTCAAGTCTCGGAATTGCAAACCGAAGCTCGGTAAGCTGCATAAAATTCTAGGTAACCCGAGATAATCCTTGGAATCAAATTCCGAGGCTAGGTATATGGCAGAGAGTACTCCAGAACGTCACGTATTACCAAAGATCGGATTCGAGGTTCGTTTATTCTCGGTAAAACTCGAAAGGTCCTTGTTTAACAATGGTTAAACTTTATTACCCACTGTAAAGGTTAAACGGCACGGTAAAATTTTCAAAAATTTTACCCGGGTCGTTATAGGAGAAGTATGCAGCAGCCAACGAACATCGTACCTGAGCTACGATCAACCAAACCTACGGGATGAAATCCCGCAGGCGAGGGGTGAGTCCGAAGTGCTCACCAACGAAGGATAAACAGAGATATATTCAACTGTAACACTTTCGAAATAAGCACAACAATCTCAGCAGTAAACACAACCAATCACAATACAAGAAAACCACTAAAAGCAACTAACCAAGACCAAAAGAATGCTTAATTATTATCTTATTACCAATTTTATCTTCCGGGCCCGTCACTGGACAAGCTAGGGTCGTACCTGGTTATTAATTAACCCCGGATGCTAGATCTAAGAGACTCACACTACTTTTACCATACTGGAATCTACAACCACAAAACCGGATATTTGGTATATCCAAACCACTGGGTATTCGGTATACCCCAACCTCAGGCAACATGCCAACCAGATATTCGGCATATCTGAGCCACTGCGGATATTCGGCATATCCGAGCCACTGGGTATTTGGTATACCCCAACCACAAGCATCATCATGTCAACCATAATAAGTAACCGACCATAGCATCTCAAAATTAATTTTCAAACCATCGGGTCGTACCTCTACTTTCCAAGTGACATTTACATCATCATCTCGAATTAAGTTCCAATCCCATTACTCTATCATTATAACTCAACTTTAATCATCACAAATTATTTCTCAAACTCATCCAGGCAACAATTTCTTATTTCAAAAAAAATCTCACAATCAACAGTTCAATGACTACTCACAACATCACAAACCAGCAGCACATTTCAGCAACATCATGGCAAAGTCCACAGCAATAAATAGCAACAGTAAACATCAACAGTTCATACAAACAACAAATCCATACACAGCATCACAGGCACATATCCAAGGTTATCCATCCTCACCTTAGCCGATATCAAGTTTGGAACTGTCCAACTGACTCCAAGTCCGGCTCCTCAGGTATCAGCTCGTTATCAACTCCTATATCAAGCAAATAATATGCACATATAAGTGGTATGCAATGTCATGCTACTACTGTATTTACGAAAATTAAATACGGACTTGTCTTGGTTACTTCCCCGGGTTATTTCCTATTTTCGTCACAATTCTCCGTTTATTCGTAAACGTCAAAATAATACTATTCTTATACCTATACTTACTTCCGGATATTATTCCGGTACCATACCTAATTGATAATACCCTTTCCGATTTATTTCCACAGATATGTATTTCCAAGATTATTAATTACTATTACTATTATTATTATTATTTCCATGATTATCCCCTCAATTATTCCACTATTTATATTTTCCTAGAATACAAGTTATCCTTATTCCCAAAATATGTCTATTTAATTTCCATAATATTATTTACCCTAATTACACCCCTTTCCATTATTTTTCTCCAATTAATTTCTTTTTCCAGAATTTTTCTATCTATTCCAGAATTATATTTATTATCTTTCTTCTTTTTTTTTTAATTTATTTTCGGGCTGGGCCAAGTCCAGACCCAAACCCATAGCATCCAACTCTACTGCCCAAGCCCAAACTCACTCAGTCCATATACCCAAACCATTCGGCCCAGACCCAAAATCCAAACCATAACCCAATCCTATACCCTAACCCATCCTTTCTCTAGTCCAGGTCCAAGACCCAAGCGCGACCCGACCCAACACTAAGCCCAAACCCAACTCCTCAAACCCACACTAAAACTCACCCTACCCGTTTTTCACACGCGGGTCTTCCTGACCCGTACCCTCACATCCGGGTCGTGCTCACCTTGGGTGTGCAGGTGGCGCGACGGCGAAGGCCAGGGCGAGGCGGCGTGAGGTCGACGGCACGGCAGAGGCAGCGCGACAGGGTGAACAGCAACGGCAAGGCGGCACGCAGGGGCGTCGGCGGTGGCGTGTCTCGTCGAGGGAGGAGGAAGTCGGCCGGCTTCGTCGGTGTCGTCGGTCTGCGGGGGGTGTCGCGGCAGGGAGATGAGGAGGAAGAGGACGGCGGCGAGGCGCGACGGCGTATGGTGTAGGGTGGTGGCCGGCAGTGAGGTTCACGGTGGGGGTAGGAAGGGAAAAAGAAAGAAAAAAAAACGAAAAGAAAAGAAAATAAGGAGAAAAGGGAAGGGACGGTGTCGGTTGGTGTATGGTGTGTTGTTTGTTTTTTTTTCTTCTCTTTGGTTCAGTTTGTGAAAGAAGGAAGGGTGTGGGTTGGCAGTGAATTTGCAGGTAAAGCTTGGTTCGTGTGGTAGCAGATGAAGTGGTGCAGAGAGTGAAGTGGTGCAGGAGAAAAAGAAGATAAAAAAAGAATCACGGGTTGCAACTGGCATTTCACGGGCATCACAGTGAAGACAAGTCTTCACGTGTGTACAGGGCATGGCGGCTGCATTATGCAGTCGTGTCCCATCCGGTCCAGAAAATATTATTAATACCCCCTTGATTAATTCCTAGCCCGATAACTCGGGGTTAATCCTGACTTTTCTCGACATTCCTGGACCCGAAAAATGCCAACTTCGGTCCAAAAATTCCGCAGAAAAATCCCGAGCGTGGAACACTGCTCGGTTTCGAAACCCGGTGTGTAAGTTACCGTTAGTTAATTACCCGAGATTAATTTTAACGGCAAATAACTGTAAAAATAAATTTTACGGTGACAGTAAAAACGTAAAAATTACCTGGGCTGTTACATTTGGTGTTGGAAAATATTATTATGTATATTTAGGAAAAAGATAAATACTATATAAATATTTTCTGAAAATTATAAATGGGTTATTATTTTCTGGAAAATTATGATGATTCTTATTTTGGAAATTATAATTATTTAATGGAAATATTTTGAAAGAGTTTTAATTAAAGTGTGGTACCGAAATTATTTTCGGATATACGTACGGTAATTATTTTCGGTAAAAGATGGAACTAAAGGATAAGTAATCGGGATGGGTAATTTCGTAGTATTGGCATCATAGTATACCGATTATGTGCATTTATGTGAGTGTATATTGATTTGTGGTATAGGTTCGGATATCGGGCAGTTTCCCGAGGAGCCGGCGTCAGACCGGTCATAGTTTCCGAAGTTGAGTAATCGGCCAAGGTGAGGATGGATTTCCTTCAATATGTGCCTGTATTACTCGGTTATTATGTTTTGTTGGTTTTTGCACTGTTGAGTATTGTATTGCTGTGTTATGTTTCGGGATGTTTATCCCATTGTCTTGATTGTGGTTCGGGATGTTTATCCCATGTTGGTTTTCGGGATGTTTATCCCAGTGTCTTGGTTGGTTTGGGATGTTCATCCCCGTACGTAGAGTTTTTTTTGGGTATTTATCTTTGAGTCTTTTGGTATAAGAATAATGGAGTAAATAATAAATTGTGAAAGGATGTCGATCCTTGATAGGAATGTCTATCCCGGTATTTTGGTTAGGGATGTCGATCCCTGAGTTTGGTTTTTAATGATGGTAATATAATTGTCACGTGGTAAGTAGAGGTACGACCGGATGGTTAGAGACTGTTTGTGGTGGCCATGATCTGGGTTACTTGATAAGCATGTCTATGCTTGGGATGTCTATCCCGTGATATATTTTTGGGATGTCTATCCCTGGGTTCTTTTTGATCTGGCACCAGGAATAGGTTGATAACCTGGTACGACCCTAGCTTATCCGTGACAGGGCCCGGAAAGATAAAATTGGATAATTGGATTTTGTTGAGTCTTTTGGTCGGTTTTTGATTGTTTTTGGCCTTGAGTAACTTTAGTGTCCATATTGATGGTCTTTCCATTGTCGTGAGCACTTCGGACTCACCCCTCACCTGCGGGCTTTCATCCTGTATTTTAAGTCTTCCGCTGTGCATGTTTTCACTATTATTGGGCCATTGGGCCGGGATTTATTATTTATGTTGTTTTACTATTTTGGGCCGTTGGGCCGAGTTATTGTAGTTCACACTGTATGCTTGGGCTTTGTTGGGTCGGGTTGTCACAGTTCCGGCTTGTGTTTACTGTGTACGGTAAATACGGGTCGGGGCGTTTCATATATAAAGAATCTAAATTCCACACACGACTCTGATAAAGCAGTGGATATCCCACAAAATAAACTTTGCAACAGCCTAAGCTGTAAAGGTAAGCATGTAATCTCAACAATAATACCGGGTTGTTCCGACCCACAGCAGGTGCGTGTCCTCTACTGGATCCATAGTACAACTCACTATATGAATGCCTATGACAATGTAACAGACGACTCAAAAAGGAGCAGACTCATTCACATAAGAGCACAAAAATATGTCAACCACATCCCCAAGGATCTACAGCCTGCTCCGCTACCAACTGAAACGCTCGTATCCCAAAATATCCAATTTAATTAACTTTAACATATGAAATGACCAAATTGCCCTTTTACCCGAGATACGTTACAAACAACATAATCAATGTATAATTAACCATACAATAAATAATACAACATAAGTATGCAGCGGAAGACCGAAACATGAATGTAATGCACTCTATGGATCCGAACACGATATGATTCAAATTTAAAATTGTCACTTTCAAAGATAATAATTAATTTTCTTAACCAAAATTTCTTGAAATTCCTCCAGGGTAAAATTGGAATAAAATTCCAAAAATTCCAAAAAAAATAATAACCGAAAATCCGGGGTGTTAGAGTAATCGACGAAACCAAAGTGTCGGACTTGGGATTTGTCATAAGTAGGAAGGTATGAAACACCCCGCTTGTACTTAGGTGAGATAATACTTAACTTTAAATAAAACATGCAAAATCAATTAAAAAAAGTTAGAGAAGGAATAAATAATTAATATAAATTACAAAAAAAATTGTCTTATACAAAATGAATAAAAATTAATTTAGATGAGTTTTTCATAAAAAAATGTTGAAGTTTAATAAATCAAATGGATGAAATAAAAACGGATTAAAGACTTATTTCATCCTTGTGTTGGGCACTAAAGTTGAAATTCATCCCTATGTTGGATTTTGGCTTCTTTTCATCCCTTTGTTTCTCCTAGTTGGCCTACTTTGATACTTCTCGCCAGAATTCAGTGGAAAATGCTGATGTGGCAAGTTTTTCGGTGCCACGTCAGCATATGTGGAATCCACATGTGTGGTCAAACCAACAAATTGAACCGACTCGACCCGATCAGTTCGCCACCCAAATCAAACCGGTTTGCCTACCAAAAGACTTATTTTTTTATTCTTTTTTCCTTTTTTTCCTAAAATTTAATTTCTTTAAAATCTTTCATTAAATTAAAAATTATTTCAAAAACAAATTAATACTTTATACTAATTAAATAATAACTTATGGTGACTTAATTTGTAACAGCCCGGGTAAAATTTGGATTTTTACCGGGACTGTAAAAGTATTTTTACCGTGATTTACTGTTCAATTAATCTTGGGTAATTAATTCAAGGTAAATCGGGTGTCGTTTTTCGAAACCGAGGGTTTTCCCGCGCTCGGGATTTTTCCGTGGATTTTTCGGACCTAAGTTGGTATTTTATTTGGGTCCCGGAATCCTCAGAGAAATCACACCGGAAAAATAATTAAGTGGGTACATCAGTTATTTTCTGGTCCGGTTGGGACGCGCCTGCATTATTGAGGCAATAATGCAAGCGGTCCTGTGAAGCTCGTGAACGTCTCCTGCTTTGCCCGTGTATCCCTCGCTTTTCTGCCTCCTCATGCACCATCACTTCACCTCCATCTCCTCACCTGCAAAATCAGAAAAAAAAAAGAGAGAAAAAAAAAAAGAAAAGCAACCTACACCCGTTACCCCTCCTTCCTTTTCCTCTCCTTTTCTTTTCTTTTTCTTTTCCTCTCATCTTCTTCCCGTGAACCACACAACCCGAGACCACCCAATCCACCACCGGCAGACATCTCAACAACATCTGTCGCCGCTCGTGTTGCTGCTGCTGCATCACCACGCCGCCGCCACCTTTCGCCAGTAGTCGCTCGCTCGCTCGCCGATGCAAGCTTTCAGGCCGTCACAGCCGGTGGAGACAACCCGAAGCTAGCCGTCCGAGTTCGTCGTCCCGCTGCTGCCGACGACCACCTGCAGCCACCAACGCCTCGACGTCACGCTCGCATCTCCGGCAACGCTCCACTCCTCGCGTCGCGTTCCTCGCCTGCCATCAGCCTCGATCTGTCCGCGCCGCCGGCAACAAGAATCCGACGGCTGCCTTCCTTGGGCCGTCGCCGTTGCACTCGCCTCCCTTTGCCTCCACCTCGCCGTCCCCTGCAGCCGCGTCACGCCGCCACCCCGCGCCTCTGCTGTGACCTCGCCTCACCGGTTATGCCGCCCCGTCGCCACCAAGGTGAGCAGACCCGCCACAGTTGTTGTTGACCCGTTTAGCAAGATGGGTCTACCCGGGTGTGTGCAACGGGTTGGCAATCTGGGTCGGGCCATGAGCTGACCTATGGACCTGGACTTGTGCCTTGGTCCGGGCTGGTTCTAGTGGGCTCGTCCATTGGACCTGTTGTGTAGGCCTTGGCCTGGACCTTGTGCACCTGGGCTTGAATACTTGGCCCAGTCCGATATCTGTAAAAAAAAAAACAAATATATATGTTTATAATCTATGTAAATTAAGTAAAATAAAAAGTTATATTTTCTGAAAAATATATATATGGTATACCCAAGTAATATTTCTGGAAATAGATTATTATGTTGATAATATAATTGTTTAGGGATGTATTATATTTTTATAAAATAAATATGCATACCTATATTTATTTTCAAAAAATATATATATATGATTATAATTTTTGGAAAAAGAATACATATAGTTTATGCTTACCTTAATATAAATATTTGATAAATAATAATTTTCTGAATATATATATATTTATATTTGTATTTAATTTATGTTGCTAAAAAAATAATAATAAAAAAATATGACATAATTTTGGGAATTAAGGTTAATTGACATAATTTATTATATGAAAGTATTTTCTGATATATATAATTTTTTTTAATGGTGATACTTTTATCTTATGGAAAAGAATATACGATATGGAAAAAAAATAAAATAATAATAATAATAATTTTCAAGGAAATATTTTCAGAAAAAGGTATAATTATGATAAAGGATAATTTCATGATAATATAAATATAATCGAGATGTTTTACCGATGATTTTAATTTACAATTTATGGCAACATAGCATACCAATCATGTGCATTTATGTGAGCATGTTGTTTTGTTGTATAGGTTATGATATCGAGCAGTTCCTGTGGAACCGGCTTTGGACCGATTGATGTTTCCAGAGTTGAGTAATCGGCTAAGGTGAGGTTAAGTAAATATTTATATACATTCCGTGATATCAAGTTGCTGTTTGGTTGCTATATGTGTCAATTGCTGGTATGAAACTTTGTGGCTGTGTTTGGTTTATTGTGTGATGAATTAAGTTGATAAATGTTGCCGTTGATATTGTTGAAATTATTGTTGCTGTTGATATTATTGATGATGCTGGAATTGTGGATATAAGTAAGACTATTGCTGATGTTGACTGTAGAATTGTGTGAGTTGAGTACCGGGGGTAGTATTATGTGATGACAGTTTGGTATTGATTATTACCCAGACGAGCGGAGAGGCTACGAGCCTGCTCGGGATAACGAGATGATGATTGGATGATAGAAATGTAGTAACTAGTCGAGGGAAAAGAAAATAATAAAATTGAATACACTTAGACATCTAGTAAGTCACAGTTAAATGTTGCAACAGCCAGATGGTAGTCTTATTTTATGGTGCTGGGGGAGAGTGTGCTTGGGGTCTGCTCCCTGTCTGTACCAATTATTATTTTTAGGCGCTAGGGGAGAGTGTGCTTGGGGTCTGCTCCCTGTCTGTGCCAGATATACGTGGAGGTACAGGGCGAGGTCCACGGGCTAGCTAGCTTGACTACCAGGCGACGGCCATCATTTAACTTGTGATAGGGGCCCTGATAATAAAATTGGAATAGCGTGTCTAGAATCACAAGTGTGTCCTTTAAGGTTCGTGAGAACCTTAGTTGATTGTTGGTGATGTGACTTGGGAATTTACGGTTGTTGTATATGTATATTTGCTTATGGGTTTTACCCGGTGGGCACTTCGGACTCACCCCTCACCTGCGGGCTTTCATCCCGTAGGTTGAGTTATTTGTGGTTCAGGTATGAAGCATTCCAGACAGGCTGCGACGTTATCCCTCGGACAGGACTCGGATCCATTAGGTTGCATCAGGTTTTGCATATGTTGATAATGAGATTAAAATTTGCTTCCGCTGTGCTATGTTTTGGGTTCCCGGGTTTGGGTGACGTGTGTTTGTTATTGGGCCGATGGGCCAGATTTCTTATGTTGATTTTGATTACATTGAGCCGTTGGGCCAGTTTCTTTGATTTATTCGTTGATATTGTCTTTGGGCCATTGGGCTGTGTTACTTGTTATATTTACTGTTGTACAGTTCCGGCACGTGTTTACCATGTACGGTGAATACGGGTCGGGGCGTTTCATAATTTCTTTAAAACCTTTTATTAAGTTAAACATTATTTAAAAAATAAAATAATAATTTATACTAATTAAATAATAAATTATAATATAAGTTATTATTTAATTCGTATAAGTTATTTTTTTGAAAGAATAATTTAATGAAAATTTTTAAAGAAATTAATTTTAAGAAAAAAGAAAAGGAAAAAAATGGACAAATCGGATTTGCAAAATAGGTTTTTTGGGTGGGCAAACCGGTCGGGTCGAGTCAGTTTGATTTGTTAGTTCGACTTGACATGTGGATTCCACATCTGATGTGGCGCCGGAAAACTTGCCACATTAGTATTTTCCACCGGATTCCGACGAGAGGGATTAAAGTAGGTCAACTAGGGGAAACAAAGGGATGAAAAAAAGCCAAAATCCAACACAGAGATAAAAACACGTCTTTAATTCAAATAAAAACAAAGTATAAAAGATGATTATAGACAAAATTTTAATTTATATAAAAGTAAAATCGTAGAAACTAATTCTGTAAAAATTCTATCTATGTATAATGATTGTTTCTGAAGCGCCCCGACCCGTATTTACCGTAACACAGTAAACACGTGCCGAAACTATTCATTATGATAGAACAGACAGTACAACGTGCAAATATTATACAACAGCAACTATCAATACAACTGTCACCCACACTCGGGGACCATTATTCAAACCCAACACAGTGCTCTCAGCAACAGCAGATAGTATCAGTAATATACATATCACAGGCAATCAGCAATACAGCAATAGAATAGCAGCGGAAGACTTATGCACATGCAACGGTGGTATGGATCCGGAGTCAGGTGGAGAAGAAAGCAGCAGCCATCGAACGTCGTACCTGAACTACGGAAACAACTTAACCTACGGGATGAAACCCCGCAGGCGAGGGGTGAGTCCGAAGTGCTCACCGACCAAGGATAAACAGTGATATGCACGCAACCGCAATACTTAAAAGCAAACACAGATAAGCAACAACATATCAACAACTGAACCAAGGCCAAAAGAATGCTTAATTATTATTACCGATTTTATCTTCCGGGCCCCCGTCACTGGACAAGCTAGGGTCGTATCTGGTAATCAATTAATTCCGGATGCTAGGTCAAGAACCAATCCACATATCAGAACAACCGGATATTCGGCATATCCGAGCCACCGCGGATATTCGGCATATCCGAGCCACTGGGTATTCGGTATACCCCAACCTCAGGCGACGTCATGCCAACCAGATATTCGGCATATCTGAGCCTCTGCGGATATTCGGCATATCCGNATTCCATATTCCAAATTCTTTATCTCAATTTCCACAGTAAATAGTTCAACATCAATCTCAGCATATTATCCACAGAATCAACATCACAGTCCAAAAGCAACAATAATATCCACAACAGATATTCAACCAACAATCAACCATTCAGCAGTTCAATCGAACAACAAAGCACACAAAGTATTACAGGCAACATAACAAGGGTTATCCATCCTCACCTTAGCCGATAATCAATTATGGAATTGTCCAGCAAGTTCCAAGTCTGGTTCCTCAGCAAATTGTTCGTTATCAACTCCTATATCAGTCAAATAATATGCACACATAAGATGGTATGCAAATGCCTTGCTAATACTATATACCGGAAACTAAATATAAACTCGGCTCGGTTACTCCTCCGGATTAATTCTCCATTATTATCATCATTCACCATTTACTTTCAAGTGTCATAATACCCTTCTATACTTATTCCTATACCCGGGTACTATTCCGGTATTATACTTTGATAATACCCTTTCCATAATTATTTCCTAGGTATGTACTTTCCAAAATATTGTTTCTTCAAATTTTTATTTTCTTTCCATATGTTATATACCATGTAATATCTTTTCCAAAATTAATTTCATCAAAATAATTATTTTTCCATAATAAATCAGAGTATTTAGATTATTTCTATATTTTTCCCAGAATTATTTCCCTAAACTATATACCTTATTACTATTTTTCTTTCCTTTTAATTTTATTTCAGATTTTATTTCCATACCATATATATATTTTCCCCCCAACTCATTTTTATTTTCTTCTATTTTATTTTTCCTCCCAGATTTCATTTTCTTCTTTTCTCTTTTTTTTTTTTTTTTGAAATCGGGCTGGGCCAAGTCCAAACCCAGCCCAAGGCCCAAGCTAAGCCCAGACCATCAAGCCCAGAACCAAAACCCAGGCAGACCAAGGCGCAGACCCAGGCCCGTGTGGTCAGGCCCGCGCCCAAGCCCACGATCCCATGATTGCAGCCCATAAACACTATTCAAATCAAAAGCACCAGCCCGACCCGCGACCCGGTCGAATCCACCCGACCCAACCACAGACTACCCGAATTGTTAACGGCCAAACTCACCTCGGTGCAGATGGCCGGCGACGCGAATGGCACGGGCGACACAGCCGGCGGGACGACGCGACGTGATGGGGACGGGCAGGCGACGAGGCGAGACAGCAGCGTGGCGTCACGGCGGCGCGGCAGTTGCAGGAGGTGGTCGACCCACCCGGGTCGTCGTGTGCGGCGAAGAAGAGCTCGGCAGCTTGCTTCGTTTCGTTCCCCCGGCGGCGACGGCGACGGCTCGGGTCGCTGCGACTGGAAGCGAGGAAGAGGAGGGGCAGCTGGAGGTAGCTCGGCCGGCAGCGGGTGGTCGGCCGGTGTGGTGGAAGAAGAGAAAAGAAAAAGAAGATGGGGAGGGAAGTGTAGACGGCGTCGTTTGGGCTGGGTGTGTGTGTTGCAGTTTTTTTTTCTTTTTCTTTTTCTTTTCTGGTTTATGGTGAAGGAGTGTTAGCAGGGGGTTTTTGCTGAAGAAAAACAGGAAGAATAGTGGCTGTAGGTTGTAGGCAGAGGAAGATGAAGGTGAAGGTTGTGTACTGAGTAGTTGTGCATAAAGGCAGGTGATGCACACGTTAAATAGGCAGAGAAATAACTGGTTAATCACAGGCGTAATAGGAATTGGCGGCTGAATAATTGAACCTCAATTATGCAGTTACTATGCTGCATGTGAAGTGTGGCCCACCTGGACCAGAAAATATCCGGTATACCCACTTATCTTATTTCTGGTCCCGTAATTCGAGGATAAACCCGACTTTTTCCGAAGATTCCCGGACCCGGAAAAATCCCAACTTGGTCCGTAAAATCCGCAGAAAAATCCCGAGCGTAGGACTATGCTCGGTTTCAGAATTCAAGGCTCGATTTACCATAATTTAATTACCCAAGATTAAAAATCATTGGTAAATTACTGTACATTAACTTAAACAGTCCCGGTAAAAATGAAATTTTTACCTGGGCTGTTACAGTTTCGTATTCGAAAATCAGTTAACATTATGATATATACTATACGTATCAGAAAGATTTTTATTAAAACAATAAAAATACGTGAATAGTTACATAAAATTACAAAAGATAAATAAATAATTTATAAATTAAAAAATCAATATTATTTCTTCAGATATTTTTTTTGTAACAGTCCGGGTAAAATGGTTTTACAACAGGAGAAGAAGTACTCTATGGAGCTACTTGCTTCTCTAATTCTTTTACAAGCTTTTGGACATTTTTCACATGAGGGAAGAGCTCCGCGCACGCCAGTTCGATTTGCGCCACCGCCGAGCTGATCTTCTTCAGTGAGACGTTCAGCTGCGTCAACGTCTGCTGCGGAGTGCTGCTCTCAGCTACCGCCTTGCCCTTCTTATCCTCAGCTTCTTTGGGAGCACGCTTCTTCCGGCGTCTTCGAGAGACCACCATGTGTTCCTTCAGGCCGACGATGTTCGTCTTGAAGCGCTTCTTCGGAGGTTCGTCATAGGAGCTTGTCGGGAAGGCAGTGCCGCCGATGTAGCTGTTGTTCTCGGAGTCTGAGGTAGTTCTTGATCTCAGTGGAGAGTCCATGACTGTGTGTGAGTATGCCAGTCATGAGGTTTGGTTTTTATAGAGGACGAGATGTCGCTTAAGGGTATAAGCGGTATCTCGGGTTGAGGTTGGACACCTGGCAGAGTGTGCCAGAAGCTTATCGTGGTAGGACCCACGGATAAGACGGAATTTCGGGGACGAAATTTTTTTTAAGGTGGGTAGACTGTAACAGCCCGGGTAAAATTTTTAATTTTTACCGGGACTGTAAAAGTCTTTTTACCGTGGTTTACTGTTGAATTAATCTTGGGTAATAAATTCAAGGTAAATCGGGAGTCGTTTTTCGAAGCCGAGAGTTTTCCCGCGCTCGTGATTTTTCCGTGGATTTTTCGGGCCTAAGTTGGTATTTTTCGGGTCCCGGAATTCTCAGAAAAATCACACCGGAAAATAACTAAGGGGGTATCAGTTATTTTCTAGTCCGGATCAGATCCGTCTACATTATTGTTATCACATGATTAACAGTAATTCATCGGTTATAAAGGAAGAAGAAAGCAGAAGAAGAAAAGAAAGAAGAGAGAAAAAAAGAGAGAAAAAAAAGAAAGAAGAAGAAAGAAAGAAAAAAAGAGAGAGGGAGAGGAAAAAAATGAAGAAAAAAAGAAGCTGAAGAAGAGAAAAAAAAAAAGAGAAAGAATATGAGTGAAAAAAAAAAAGAAAAAAGAGAAGAGAAGAAAAAAATGGAACCGGGGAGGAAAAAGAAAAAAAAAAGAAAAGGAGGAGGAGGAGGAGGAGCTGTCGCCGGCCACCGTCACCTCTGCCGCCTCCACGCCGCCGTGCACACCACCACCCACACCGGCGCCATCCCCACAATGTCGCCAATGTGACGAAGCCGTCGCTTCCCGATCCCGCCGCCCGACGCGCCGCGCCTGGCTGGAGACCCGACGGGATGCCCGAGTCCACCTCTTCCTTACGCAACGCCGCCGACCCAAGTCGCGGCAGACCCTCCCTCGTGCACACCGCCGTCCCCCTTCCACGCCTGCAGACTGTCGCGCACGCCTCGCCACCGTCGCCTTCTCGCCATCCCGTGTCGCCGCCGCCTCTACAAGTGAAGGTGAGCCGTGAAGAAGACGACCCGGACATGGGTCGCGGGTCGCCAGGTTGACCCGGATTTCAGGGATATATTTTGGGCTTGTTGGATTTGGGCCTCGCGGATTGGGCCTGGGCTTGGGCTCCTGGGCCTGACCTGTTGGGTTGTTCTGGGCTGGGCATGGGCTTACTGTTCATGGCCCAGTCCAGTTAAAAAAAAAAAGAAATAATATATGTATATATACTTATTTATTTTCTTGAATAAAATCAATTTAGAAAAAAATAAAAATAATAAATATATTTACCTTGAGAAAATTATGATCTAATTAATTCTGGTATTTTTAAGAAAATATAAATATATATACTTTGATAAATAATTAAGTTATGTTTTGGGAAACTAATGTTAATTAGAAAAAAAATATATATAAATGCCATAAAAATAATTCCTGGAAATTTTATGTACATATATTATTTTTCCTTGAAAATTGTGGTTGTGGAAATTATGTATATATATGTACTTTGAAAATTAAAGTTAATTATATTTTGTGAAACGCCCCGACCCGAATTTACCGTACACAGTAAACTCGAGCCGGAACTGTGACAACCCAACCCAAAATGACTCAGCATACAGTGTATAAAACAAATATCCGGGCTCGACAGCCCATAATAAAAATGACAATAATAACACAATCGGCCCAATGGCCCAATAATAGCAAAAGTATGCACAGCGGAAGACTTAAACTCACATAAACACTGTATGCATAAATGCAAACTATGGATCCAAGCCCGTCCAAGGGATAACGCCG
>JAKUCV010005671.1:103648-174007 GCA_028386065.3 Turnera subulata | reverse complement strand
TTCCTATTTTTCTATTTCTCTCTTTTCTTTTCTTTTTTTTTTCTCTCTTCTCCTCTCTTTTTCTTTTTTCCTCTCCTTTTCTCTCTTTTCTCTTCTTTTTTTTTTTTTTCCTGCTCCCCTCTTCCACCGGCTGCTTCTTCTTATAAACTGAGAAAAATACTATTATACATGTGATGATCAATAATTCAATTCGTCCATATTACGGGCGAATCCGATCCGGACCAGAAAATAACAGATACCTCCTTAGTTATTTTCCGGTGTGATTTTTCGAGAAATTCCGAAACCCGAAAAATACCAACTTAGTTCCGAAAAATCCGCGGGAAAATCACGAGCGCGGGAAAACCCTCGGTTTCGAAAAACGACTCCCGATTTACCTTGAATTAATTACCCAAGATTAATTCACAGTAAATCACGGTAAATAGACTTTACAGTCCGGTAAAAATCCAAAATTTTACCCGGGCTGTTACAGACTACCCACCTTAAAAAGAATTTCGTCCCCGAAATTCCATCTTATCCGTGGGTCCTACCACGATAAGATTCTGGCACACTCTTCCAGGTATCCAACCTCAACATGATATGTCGCTTATACCCTTGAGCGACATCTCATCCGCTTATAAATACCAAACCTCATGACTGGCATACTCACACACAGTCATGGACTCTCCACTAAGATCAAAGACAACCTCAGACTCCGAGAACAACAGCTACATCGGCGGCACAGCTTTCCCAACAAGCTCGGATGAGGAACCTCCGAAGAAACGCTTCAAGACCAACATCATCGGCCTGAAGGAGCACATGGTCGTTTCCCCAAAACGACGGAAGAAGCGAGTCCCCAAGAAAGCTGATGACAGAAAAGGCAAGGCGGTCGCTTAGAGCAGCACTCCGCAACAGAAGCTGACGCAACTGAACTTCTCGCTGAAGAAGATCAGCTCGGCGGTGGCGCAAATCGAACTGGCGTGCATGGAACTGTTCCCGCACATGCAAAATGTCAAAAACCTTGTAAAAGATCTAGAGAAGCAAGTAGCTCCGTAGAGTACTCTTCTCCTGTTGTAAACCGTATTATGAAATAAATAAAATAATTTCCTTTTAAATCAAAAATCTCTTATGTTACCAAGTCTGTTGTTAAATGGAAAAATAACATCTCAAAGTAAAACAAAAATCAATAATAAGAATATAAAATCAAATTTAAAGAAATTAAAAACAAAACTCGTTTAACAAAATCAAAGCATAAAGAAATTAAAAATAAAACTCATTTAACAAAATCAAAATAAAACACGTTTTCATGATCGTGCTCGTATCGGATGAAAACACCCTCGAACCAAGAAACGTAACGTACAACTAACGGTGACATCGGTTCCCACGTGAAAAAGACGACCGTTAACACGTACGGCGATGATCACGGGAACGTCCTGTGTCGTTAACTTGCACGACGATGATCACGAGCACATCCTGTGTCTCTCGAAAGACACGTTACCCACTTGTTCAAAAATTCTGCATACGCCAAAAACGTCTGTCGAATCTCGTATCTCTCCACGATGCCCGAACAGCTGTGAACTTGTCGCACATGCGTTCTACTCGAGGTGTGGTCCCATCCGTCTAGCCTCAACGGTCACGAATGAAAGTGATAAAAGATGCAAGAAAATATAGTAAAACCATGAAAACAAAAGACAAGGTAGCCAGAGCGAAAGAAAATCATGAGTTAGGAAAAGCCTGAAAAACTCTGGCACGGTAATCCGAAAAACGCGTAAAGTATCAAAGCAATAAATGAAAGCAACGGTAAATTCAAAAAGCAAAATCTTGAAAATAAAAAACGGTAATCACGCTCCCCAAAAGTGTATAAAAGAAGGAGCGGTGATGTGTAAATTATCAAAAGCATTTTAAAAGCAAACAAAATGCTCAAGCAAACAAAACAAACCCAAACGCTCAGAAAAAAACAAAATACTCGCTTTCAGAACACGATGTCTGCTCCCTCATCTGTCTTCTTTGTCAAAGGTGCCAACCTTGGCAGGAGAAACCGTCTGGCGTACAGCATGGTCAACGAATGTGCCGAAGAGCTACCGAACGAGCTCGGCAGAATGCCACGACTGGTCTTTGTCGACGAGCTCTACTCATCGCGGTTCTTCGTCACTCCAATGGAAGAGGTGTTCTTCCTAGAGGACCATGGGACACTGAGGACTTCATACTACGGCTCAGCAAACTCCGTGATGTTCTTCATCTCGGATAGGCTTCAAGAGTTCAACCTGGAGTCCACTTGCCAAACTGTGGAGCAAGGCGCTTACTACCAGCTCGCAATGACAGCCCAGAGCATACCCAGAATGACTCGGCTACCTCCAACCTGGCCAAAGGTACGGCTACTGGTGTGGAACTGCAGAGGAGTGGCAAGGCGTGCACAGGAGTTCTCGCGAACCCTGAGGGACTTGAAGAACCAGTACAAGCCCAACATGGTTCTTCTGACGGAGACGCAGTGGCAACCACGAGACGATCACGGTCTGATCCCACTCCGATTCCCTCAAGCTAACCGGTTCGAGATTCCTGGCCAGAGAGACAGAGGCGGCATGTGGCTCTCTTGGAGCGACAGGGTCACGGTCAACGTCAACAGCGACGCAAACAGCTTCCGTGTCAACGTCGTTGCAAACCGTTGAATGTATTTTTCTTTTTATAAATTATTAAAAATCAATGTATTATTTCTCTTTTTATAAAATATAAAATATCAATGTATTATTTCGGTTTGTAATCAAAATATTAATATTTCCCTTTGTACTCATAATATCAGTATTATTAATAATATTTGCAATTTCGCTTATTTATGGCATCATTACCTCTTATGTGTATGTTCTGCGACAGCTGGCGTCCCTTGACTGGATCCATAATGCACTAACTAAAATGATATAAAATAATAAACAACTGGAGCGAACTATGCAAACAAGACAACAAACACACAAAGACTGCCCAACAAGACCTAACGCCCGCTCCGCTACCAAAATGAAACGCCCCGACCCGAATTTACCGTACACAGTAAACACGAGCCGGAACTGTGACAACCCAACCAAGTAAACCCAAGCATACAGTGCATAAAACAATAACTCGGGCCCAACGGCCCAAAATGATAAACTTCAACAATAATAAATCCGGCCCAATGGCCCAATAATAACAAAAGTATGCACAGCGGAAGACTTTAAACAACTCACTAACTCTGCATGCGACATAATGCAAACTATGGATCCAAGCCCTGTCCAAGGGATAACGCAGCAGCCTGTCTGGAATGCACCAAGCCTGTACACTCACCCCTCACCTGCGGGCTTTCATCCCGTAGGATGAGTTGTTTCATGTACAGGCTTGGTGCACTCCAGACAGGCTGCTGCGTTATCCCTTGGACAGGGCTTGGATCCATAGTTTGCATTATGTCGCATGCAGTGTTAGTGAGTTGTTTAAAGTCTTCCGCTGTGCATACTTTTGTTATTATTGGGCCATTGGGCCGGATTTATTATTGTTGAAGTTTATCATTTTGGGCCGTTGGGCCCGAGTTATTGTTTTATGCACTGTATGCTTGGGTTTACTTGGTTGGGTTGTCACAGTTCCGGCTCGTGTTCACTGTGTACGGTAAATTCGGGTCGGGGCGTTTCAACCCCTAAAAAATAATTTCGGGCTCCGCCACTCTGATCGTACTTAACATGCACTTTAATTAGAATTGACCACAAATCCAATATTATACATTCTAGAGCGATGTTTTAAATTATTACCTAGTTAAATAGATGATTACAAAGGTCTCTCAGTGAAGAAATATGATGAAATATGATGTCGTATTCCGTCAAATCAGTGAAGGTTAGTTAAGGTTTGTTTATTACTAATTGCTCTCCAACTCATCAAATTAAATTTTTTCCTAACAAATTTACTTTTTCATTTTTTTTTAAATATGATGGAACAAAAGCATAGTAGAAAAATTTAACATAAGAATTCAGATTTATATCTTTCAAAAGAATTTCCAAAGACACATCATAACATGTATGATTTATGCAACAAGCACCAACCTAATAGGTGAAGATGAGAAATTGGGTAGTTAAAAGTTTAACTCTATGGTTATCAGCAATATGGCTTCTTGGGTAGTTAAAGTTTTTAACTCTATTTAGTAAGCCTTGAAAGAATATAATATAATTTAGTGAAACTGTCTTATAATGAGGATGGATTAGTCTTAATAAATGGGAATTGTTGTCAGTTGTGACCAAAAAAAAGAAGGAAAAAAAAAAGGATTAGAAGTCATTTCCTTGTTAGGGTTCTTCTTTAGCCAGATAATAATATATGATCCATTATAAAAAATAATAATAATAATAATAATATATGATCAAGGCTATCTCTGAGCCAATGCAAATTGTCTATATCTTGGGCGTTATTGCAAGATTTGAAATCCCACCAAACTGCGTCCCTATTTGATAAAAACTGCATTTTTTTTCATAACACAAATTTGATAATCCAGCTAAGATGTTCATCGTTTGGTGATTTGACATGTTTTGGCTCAAGTGATTTCTAGAAGAGAACAGCTCCTCTGTTCCCATTATTGGACCCGCAAAGATAAGTAATCTGATCCTCACAGCCTGTTACTGCAGCCAGAAGACAAAATTTCAGCACCATATTTAATCCAATGGCCACCCTTTCTTCCTCAAATTGAAAAACAGCAACTCCAAATAAAATAGCTATACTTATTACTATCCAATAACACATGTTATTACTATTAATATTTACTAATTTTACCAAATTGGACTTTCTACAGCAAGTATTCCACTGGTGAAATTAATTAGTCAGCGGCAGTAGAGAATGGAGAAACATATATATTTGGTTGAGGTTCAGTAAGCACTCCCATGAGGTTGAGAGTTCGAAGTTTATCAAAGAAAAAAAAAAAAAAGAGGTTGAGAGTTCGAACCCCACCAATCGTTCCTCTTAGTGGGTAATCTGTAAATACCACTGTAAGCGCCCGCTGGGCCCGGTAGTTTGCCCTGGCCTTGGACTGGGGGAGCCTTCCCTCAACCTAAACTTTCTTTACCAAAAAAAAAAACATATATATTTGATAGGCAGGGGTTGGTTGATGAAATAGGTTTCAAATGAGAATTATTCAAGTTTACAGCGTACAACAAAATATATAATTGTTCAGATCCTTAACTTTTTTTTTTTTNTGTGAAATAGCCCAGGGTTTACAGTTGGTGCTGCACTTACAGGAGAAGAAAAATACCACAAGGTTAAGGACCCTATTTCTGTTCCTATCTGTGCTAGAACATGCGCTGCTTTATTTGCTGTTCTGCTAGCGTACTGATATCTAAATTGAGAAAAAAGAGATGACATACAAAGGATGTCCTGCAACAGCATTCCAGCTCTGTTAGATGGTATGGATTGTCGTTGGAGCCATTGTATGAAACCTATACAATCAGTTTCCCAGAACACTATGGTGAGCCCTTTCTCGCAAGCAAGTTTGATTTCAAGACATTCTGCATATGCTTCCGCTGGTTCGTAAGCACCCTCCACCATTTTTGTTGCACAAAAAATGACCTTTCCCCTGTCATTGCGAGTTACGGACCCCAAACTAGTAGTCTTGGGCCACATGTCGCGTCGATGTTCACTTTTATCCAGTTTACTAGGGGTGCATGCCATCGAACAGTGCTTGCGGACTTCTGACTTTGCTGTTCATTCCCTTGTCCCTCCTGTGCAAGCTGGTAGTCGCGATACATGCTGGATGCTCTGGTTGTTGTGATCTGCGGATTAGTGGTAGTGTTGTTAAAAACAACGTCATTCCTAGCTTTCCAGATTGACCAGAGTAGCACACTAATGAATTCAAATTGTTCACCAGTTTTATGTGTGTGCAATTCCTGAATCCACCAGATGGTTGTTGTGTTACCGGGCCCGACATCCATACATTCAGCCTGAGACCAAACCTCCTTTGACCAACTACATTCCCGAAACAGATGGGTAGTCGAGTCATTCTCTATGGCACACATTGGACGAATAGAGTTCACATCCATATTCCTCGCTTGAAGATTCAATCTGGTAGCGAGTCCTTCATGACACAGTCGCCATAGAAAGATTCTAATTTTTGGAGGTATGGACAGTTGCCAAATCTTTTCCACCATGTTGTCTGCAGACTAGTTGCTTCAGCTCCTTATAACATTAGGTGATAACCAGTACGAGCCGACTAACTGCCATTCTTCGTGTGCATCCATGAAAGACTATCTGCTGGTGATCGGCAGCTCAGAGGTAACAAGAGAATTCTTGTTTGTGTAGTACTGTCAAAATTCACCCTTACTGCCATTAGATTCCATTCACCCGTATCCAGGTCAATCAGATCTTTCACCCTCATGTCCTCGTCAAAAGCTACGACATCCACTGCAGCTTGCGGCCTCACATCATCCTCTAGCCATCTCTCATGCTAGACCCTTATTTGTTTGTCGTTTCCAACCGTCTAGCTCGGGCCCATAAGTATGACTTCTCTTCTCTGAAGGATGCTTCGCCAGATGTAACTCGGATTGTGACTTGTGGGTGCCTACAGGAAGTCAATTTGTCTATAATATTTTGTGATAACCCGTGTAATTGATGCACTATGTGTTTATTTGATGAGGAATGGTGCTGGGATAGGAGCTGGTGCAATTGGCCAGCAATTGATTGAGTGGGCTAGTTGTTGGCTTCGGTTGATTAGCATTTGACTCGAATGGATTAATTAACGGGTGATGAGTCCTAATCGTGGATTAATGTGTGTGATTAGTGATTGGGAAATTAATTAAGGACTAAGTGTGGGTTGAGTTTGGGACGAGCTGGCTTGGCTCTATTGGTTGGAAAATAGGCATGAGGTGGAGAGGTGCTTAAACTTGGTGGCAGATTTTGGGTGACAGGCAAACATGAGGTGGAGAGGTGCTAAGACTTGGTGGCAGATTTTGGGAGCAAAGGCAGCAAGTGGCTGCTTAGTCACCTACTTGCCTTAGCCTAATCTGCCAAAGCAAGCCCCTCACTTCCTCATTTGTGCCAAAACGTGAAGAGAGCTCAGGAGAGAAGGACCCAACAATTCTCAAGGTTTCCCAAGACACTTTCACACAAAAGAAGGTGGGGTAAGTAACTGATTAAGATTCATGCACGATTTGGTGCCAATAGGCTTGTCTAGTGTGTTGCTGGCTTAGACAGTGAGTAAGCTTGGTTTGGTGGGAGTTCTGAGGCTTTGTTATTTGGTGATTGCTATGTGGGAAGGCTTTGGCTGAGGTCTGGGCATTGTTTGGTTGAATTGATGCACAATTGGTGCTGCTGCAGGCCAATTGGTGCGCTGGGTGCGCCCAGTTGTCCTTACAGGGGGCTAATTGGACTTTCCAGTGCCTAGTAGGCTTGGACAGGCCAACCTGTTGGGGTGCAGGTCTAATAAGCGCCCAAATACTTGTGCTAATGCACTTGCTAGGACTGATGACTAGAGTTGATGCGCCAACGCAAGCATTGGTGCTAACAGATTGGCCTAACTTGGCCAGTTGGAGTGTAAACTAACTAATATGAGTTCCTACTTGATGCTTTGTGTTGCTGTGCTTTCTATTGATGCTTGGTTGTGTGTGGCAAGTGCTAGAAACCCAGGAGCACCAAAGGAAGGGGAAGGGCCTAGTGAGGCCTAAGTTTGGGTAAGTTTGGTTGTCACATGTGTGATGGTTGATGATGCTTGCTTGCTGATTAATAGCTCAAAGTGTGTTTACAGGTGGTGTGCCACCAGAGAGTCTCTAAACTGAGTCTAAGGCTCATAGGAACACATGATATTGGCATAACAACACATATCATAAAACAAGGCAATATCAGCCCATAAATAGTCGACATGGCATTATCAGCTCATAATAATTAACGTGGCATCAACAGCTCATAACAATTAACATGTCATATCAGCTCATAACAATTATCATGGCTTAAACGTAGATACATATACAATCAAGCACATATCACAGTCAGAGCATGAATCACATCAAGCTAAACCATACATATAATTCTTGCAACATTTATCCATTGACCACATGATGAACCAAGACTATCAACCTGAGTACCGTAGGCAGTAAAGCATATAAAGGCTTATATGTCCTCACCTGGGCTATTAAGATTGTCTCGGTAATCTACACTGTCTTGCCTCGACGTATCCTATAATATAACACAACAAAGTCACATACTTGACAACATAGGACATGGTCGATGCATGCTAATTATGCGATTAGATCACTATATTGACTTAAGCCCTCTAGCCCGATTATGTTTATTAATCGTGAGTTCTAGGCACGTCACTACAAGGGTCAGGGTCTAAGCCCAAAGGTCTACTCTCACCCTTAGTCTACAACTCCTTCGTGTCACGGGCCTATAGTTCACAGGCTTAAAGCCCAACTAAGTCCAAATATCACTTGGGCCAAAGCCCACATCATCTTTGGGCCTAAATCCCAAACCATCAAATCCACTACAGAACGCACACATGGAACCCATATATGTCCTTGGGCACAAAGCCCACTCTTATTAAGTTCAATTATTATATTTGGGTCATAACATTTTATTACTGGGCTTGGACCCGATTTAGTCTAACTCCCGTTTAAGGGTTTTACCCGAGCCTGAGTTACCATCCTAGAGGTTCTACCCGCATCGGACAAACCGTCCACGTGCTACTCACTCCCCATTCTCGATTTCCATTATATCCCGATTATTTCCGATACAACTATCATATCCGTTTAATTATGTTACATGCCACGTATGTAGAATAAATACATAACATCATCGGAGTGATACCGTGGAATGCAGAAGTATAAGTTGCCTCGCCGGAAAAAGAACGTGCTCTCCTGAATGGGACCCGTGCGTGCTGGACTCCGGTCACCACCTCGCCGGAATAGTACCACAACACACCAACTCAAAAACAATTCCGCCAAACTGAACATGCTTAACAACAATCAGCACAACATGCACTTCCCAAACTCAGATTCAAAGCTCAATTGAATGGAATGAAACGAAAACCAATTCTTACTGGAGAACTAATCAGGTCCGGGCAACAACAAATCCACGAACCAACACCTCTTCTCGGAAACCCACACAACACCAATCTGAGTCAGGGAATCCCCTGCTCGATGTCCAGCAACACGCACCGGTGCTCCTACGACCATTGCTCGGCCAAGACACGACCACCACAACCAGCAGCAGAACGACGTCATGCCACGAACCACCACCCAAGCAACAACACAAGCCCCGAACAAAACATAGCTCGATTAATCACCACTAGAGCTCGATAACAAAAAGAGAAGGAAGAGGGAAAGGGGTCGACTCAAAGACTTAGCAGAATAGATGGCGGCGAGACCGCTCGATTCCACCCTGAGCCTCGACACCGGCACACAAACCGATGAAAACCAACACGACCAACCCGTCCTCACCACCGAAACTCACCGGTTCGCCGAGCACCAGCGACACGCACCACTGCGGTGAATGGCGGTGGCAGCAGACTCGAGTTCGTCCTCGAGTTCTCCGTCGTACGACCTCCACTGATCGAGACCTGTAGAGATGGCGGAAGAGGGACGCGGCTCGAAGGGGAGAAGAAGGAAGAGTGTCGACGGCTTACCAACAACGGCGGCATGGCGATTCCAAACCCCAGCCCCATCGTACGCATGCAAACCGAGGCAACCTCGGTTCCTCCGTCACCAATCTGCCACGAACCACTCCTCTCTTCTGCAGGTGTTAGACGGCGGCAAGGATGGTAGAGACGGCGGCGGTGTTTGCAAAGAAAGGAGAGGAAGACACGAAGAAGAAGTGGTGGCGGTGACCTTGTGTGCTCGTGAGAGAGAGTAGAGAAACGGAAGGGAGAGGTAGCCGGTTGGAGAGAGAAAGAGAAAGAGATAGAATGAAGAGAGAGAGTAAAAGAGATGCTTAAATATCCAGGGTAACCCTAGGCTTTGGTTGCATCCAAAACGACGTCACTTTGCCAAGCAACGACGTCGTTTGGTACCTCTGTCTCCTCAAGTCAAAGCAGACTTACTCCCGCGGTCAAAACGCGACTAGGATATGTGTTTAATGTACTCGCTCCACCAAAATGACGTAGTTTAACACGAAACTACATTAAAACATATGTTTCACCTCCAAACATAAATTAACTCCAAAGAAAAACTAATTAAAGGTATATACCAACACAGAAGAGATAACTTCCGAGGAAAAGAAACAATTCCTCGACCAAAAACTCAGAAATATCAGGATGGTAAAATTGTGGTAGCAAGTCACGCGCACTTCCTGTCACTTCTCGATTATGCCTCGTACGTGGGGCTGTGGGCTAAGGAGTAACACCTGTATATGCTACCAAACTATATAGGCTGCCTTGGGGCGCATCATACCCTAGCTGGTCGGGGGGGAGTGAGACCAGTACGTGTCGGGGACATAATGGATTGTTCCGTTGCGTGAGTGCCCAGTACTTGTGCATTATTGTGTGCTGCATGACTGTGAGTTGCTCATGCCGAGCTCTGTGTGCAGTGGTAGTTGCTTTCTTGTATTGCCTGTTTACTTGCTGAGTTTTATACTCATCCCCCATATTCCCCCCTTGCCTTGCAGGTGCGAGAATGAGTGTACGGGCAGTAGGTCGATGGGTATAGCCGAGTCGGTTTCCTTCACTCTTTAATTGTAATAAAACACTAAAGAGGTTATGTCTTGGATTAAGAGTTAGTGCCCTTGTAGCAAGAATTTTATAACATTAGTGGATATGGCTTAATAAATGAGTTTTAAACAGTTAGTATCTTTTGTTGTCTTTGCTATGTTGATTTTGCTTCCGTTCACGCTGCGTTATACTTGATTAGTATCCCGCTAGCAAAGGTGACTACCTTCTGTGAGAACGAGTATAGGCCTTGGGGTGCCATGTGGCACGATGTAGGTGCGCATGGTGCCTGGCCGGTCATGCTTAAGCGGGGGCGTGACACAACAGATCCACGAACCAACACCTCTTCTTGGAAACCCACACAACACCAATCTGACTCAGGGAATCCCCTGCTCGATGTCCAGCAACACGCACCGGTGCTCCTACGACCATTGCTCGGCCAAGACCCGACCACCACAACCAGGAGCAGAACGACGTCACGCCACGAACCACCACCCAAGCAATAACACAAGCCCCAAACAAAACAGAGCTCGATTAATCACCACTAGAGCTCGATAACAAAAAGAGAAGGAAGAGGGAAAAGGGTCGACTCAACGACTTACCAGAATAGATGGCGGCGAGACCGCTCGATTCCACCCTGAGCCTCGACACCGGCACACAGACCGATGAAAACCAACACGACCAGCCCGTCCTCACCACCGGAACTCACCGGTTCGCCGAGCATCAGCGACACGCACCACTGCGGTGAATGGCGGCGGCAGCAGACTCGAGTTCGTCCTCGAGTTCTCCGTCGTACGACCTCCACTGATCGAGACCTGTAGAGACGGCAGAAGAGGGATGCAGCTCGAAGGGGAGAAGAAGGAAGAATGTCGACGACTTACCAACAATGGCGGCACGGCGATTCCAAACCCCGGCCCCGTCGTACGCATGCAAACCGAGGCAACCTCGGTTCCTCCGTCACCAGTCCGCCATGAACCACTCCTCTCTTCTGCAGGTGTTAGACGGCGGCAAGGATGGTAGAGACGGCGGCGGTGTTTGCAAAGAAAGGAGAGGAAGACACGAAGAAGAAGTGGTGGCGGTGACCTTGTGTGCTCGTGAGAGAGAGTAGAGAAACGGAAGGGAGAGGTAGCCGGTTGGAGAGAGAAAGAGAAAGAGATAGAATGAAGAGAGAGAGTAAAAGAGATGCTTAAATATCCAGGGTAACCCTAGGCTTCGATTGCATCCAAAACGACGTCACTTTGCCAAGCAACGACGCCGTTTGGTACCTCTGTCTCCTCAAGTCAAAGCAGACTTACTCCCTCGGTCAAAACGCGACTAGGATATGTGTTTAATGTACTCGCTCCACCAAAATGACGTAGTTTAACACAAAACTACATTAAAACATGTGTTTCACCTCCAAACATAAATTAACTCCAAAGAAAAACTAATTAAAGGTATATACCAACATAGAAGAGATAACTTCCGAGGAAAAGAAACAATTCCTCGACCAAAAACTCAGAAATATCAGGATGGTAAAATTGAATAAATAAAAAAAAAAAATCCAGAAATTTTCATCAAATAAATTTTGAAAAAAAAAATCAGGGCGTTACAGTTCTACCCCAATTATGAAAATTTTGTCCTCGAAATTACATGGTAGGAATCAAAACAGATGTGGATACTACTCTCTCAAAGGGACTCAATCTCCCAAATAACCACATTCGGAGAATGACGGCTCCATCTAGCTCGAACCATGGGAGTAGTACGACTTCTCAACTGCATTACTTCCCAAGCCATAATCTCCACCGACTCCAACCTAGGTCAAATCGTCAGAAACCTCCGTCATTGATGGGAATATAATATAACTCAGATCAGATCGTTAACGTCTCAGCATCGGGTGATGGAATACATGTATGCGTGACAGATCCTCCAAAAATTCAGTAAAAAACCAGCGGATTAACCCGCTCACAGATCTCATAAAGATCAATAAACCAAAGGCTCAACCTGCCCCACCTCCCAGACCGGATGACATCTATCCCGGGGGCAACATGGAGGAATAACCTGTCACCTACACCGTACTCCATATCATGCCGATGCATATCGACAAAGCTCTGTTGTCGGTCCTAAGCAGCTATCACACACTGCTTGACCACCCCGATATGATGCACCGTCCCCTGGACCAGGTCCAAACCAATCACCTATCTCAGACCTACGTCATCCCGATAGACCGAACTATGGCATTTCTGCCCGTATAAAACCTCGTAAGGCACCAAAACTGAAATGGTAACTGCTGTTGTAAACAATTCAACCAACAACAATTATTCATCCCAAGCATCAATGATGTTAAGCACATCAACTCAAAGCATAACCTCTAGTGTCTGAAGAGAACACTCCAACTGTCCATCGGTCTATAGACAAAAGCAACGCTAAGACTCAGCTTAGCACCCCAAAGCCAATTACAACACTTCTAGAAGTGGAAGCAAACCTCTGATCTCTGTCCGAAATGGATAGTCGAACACCTTGTAGTCTCACAATACCAAAAATACATCTACATCAGCTTATCCATCATATCCGTTTCGTATGCAAAAATGAAATGACCTAGCTTGGTCAGTCTCACGATAATGACCCATCTAGCATCATGCCGACCCCGGGTCCTCACTAGCCCGATCACAAAGTCCATAATAAAATTTTTTTTTTTCACATCCCTTGTGGAGTAGTCAAAGATCTCAACTTGCCCGCATGAGGCTGATGCTCGGCTTTCACCTGCTAGCAAGTCCTACAACGAGCTGCGAAATTTCGCAGCATCCTTCTTCATCCCGGGCCACCAATAGTGACCCTTCAGGTTCTGGTGCATTTTGGTGCTACCCGGATGCATAGCATATAGCGTGTTATGCGCTTCATCCATGATCCACCTCCCCAAATCATCGACGTCCGGAACACACAACCGATCACCGAACATCTAAGCACCATTCATTCGAATATAGAAACTGCAACTCTCTCCATTGAGAGCCTTGTTCCGCAACTCAGCTACATGAGGATTACCAAAGGAGACAACTCGATGTTTTTTTTTCCGCAAGGTTAGTTGAAGCTAGAACTGACTAGCAAAGCCTCGGTGTCGTCCACCTCCAACTGTGCATCCAATCAACTCTACCAAGGAAGGTAAAGTATAAAAAACTGACTCCCGAACCACAGAAGCAACTTTCCTGTGATCCGTGAGAATCCAAAACTCCCTGCCAAACGAACGGTGTCCCTAGATTTTAGAGCAAAGATCACAACAGCTAATTCCAGATCATGGGTTTGGTAACTCTTCTCAAGGGTTCCCGACTGCCTAGAGGCACAAGCAACAACTGACCCTCCAGCATCAGGTCACATCCCAAACCCAAACCAGAAGCATCGCTAATCACCGTGTACTCTACACCGAGTCTCGGAGCAATCAAAACAGGTGCATAAGTCAAGCGTCTCTCTAACACCACGTAACTCTGCTGGCAGCGTAAATCTCAAACAACATACGATCTGACCTCAATAACTTCGTCGTGGAACCCCATTCATGGAAACGCGTCGATAGACCTCCGCTAACAGCCAGAAAATCCATGAAAACTCTGTACCTTAGGTACATCCTTCGGTGCTCCTCATACCATAACGGCCCTAAGGTTGGGTCTACCTTAATGCCTTCACCAGACACATCGTGACCTACGGAAGCAACCCCGTCCAGTCGAAACTCACGCTTGCTAAACTTGGCGTATAACTATTGTCCCCTCAGCTTCGGCATAACCGGACTCAAATGCCCGCATGCTTGGCCTCACTCCTCGAGTAGACCCGAACCTCATCAATAATATTGACCACAAACAGGTCCAGAAATTCGTGGAACACCCAATGCATCACCCACGTAAAAACTGTAGAGGCTTTGTCAACCCGAACGGAACAAGACAACCTCGTAGAGACCATACTGAGTGTGGGACATATCTTGACCTGGTGATAATTGGATCGCAAGGAAAAGTTTGAGAATACCCTGTAACTGATTGAACGAGTCATCAATCTAGGTACCGGATACTTGCTCAACAGTCTGTGGTGGACACACCTCTGCATACTACTATCCTTTCCTTTCCATGAACAAAACTGGTACATCTCACGGCGAGATGCTGGGTTAAATGAAACATTGATTCAACAACCAAAGTTGTTCCATCAATCCCTGAAGTTCAGTCGGAGCCATTCCGTAAGGTGGAATTGAAATAGGAGCAACTCCCGATACCAAGTTCATTGTATACTCTACCTTATGCTCCGGAGGTAAACCTGGAAACTCGTCAAAGGAAACATCTAGAAACTTTCCCACTATCGGAATACCCTCCAAAGCCAAAACTGGTGCAGTAGAGTCCTCCACATGGGCATGGAACGCATCACCTCCTTCCCGAATCATCTTGAAAGCCTGCATGACTGATATACAACAAGTAGAAAGAGCTCTCCGCTCCCCAACAAACACCACTCTACGCCCTAATAGGGAACACAAGGTCACTTCTTTGGCTCGACAATCTACCATTGCTTGGTGAATGGATAACCAATCCATGCTTAGTATCATGTCGGTCTCACCCAAGTCCATCATAGCAAAATCAGAACGGACTGATCTACCCTTTATCAACATCTCACCTTTACTAACCCGAAAAACAACTATAATATCACCAGAGGCATCAAGAAACATCCTTTTAGTGTTAACAACCACAACGGTATAACAACTACAAAAACATCGTTTATCTGATTCCCAAAACTAGATGAGACGACAACCCCGTAGCTTACCATCATCGCTACTCCAAACCAGGTATTAAACCCATTAACACCATATTTTAACGGTCCAACATGGAGTGACACCGTTGCAACACATCACATGAACGGCAAGGCAAGAAGAGCGAAGTGTCCATCCCGCTGAGGAAATCAACTTCACATGGTGTATAAAGACTGCCTCAAACAGACCGTAAGAACATAGAGTGATAGCGCAATTGCCGACAACACAGAGATTCATTGACCATGCCGGTCAATCCACACGCGATACGAGTATGCCCTTCAAGACTTTAGAAGGTATAATCCATTGATACACCGAAGAGAATTACAAGCCGAAGCTTAAAGGTTTACGTAAATTCTAGGAAATAGTGGTCACACCACTTAAACCCACATCGACAACAATAGTCGAAAATATTATTTCCGGGTCATTCCGAACCTTGGCATATAAGTACTGGCCTATCGGATCCATATCGACACCTATATGAATGCAAACTTGTCAAACCAGTTTTGAAAATGACACAAAACATGGAACCGGCTTATGCACCAACAATCACATCCAGACACTTGTTTCAAAACCCAAAGACCTAAAGCCTGCTCCGCTACCAAGCTGAAACGACCGCATCCCAAAACCAAATATACAAAACATAAATAGCGATGAAAAGAAAAAGAATGCCCTTAAGTCCAGGGATGCCAAACACTATGTAAAACATTTCATCAAAATCTCAGAATAACCAATTGAACATCGGGATGCTTAAAGACTGGAAAATAAATCGGCTTATCAAGCCATATAAACACCCGCAAACCAATCGGAAAATATGTGTTCAATCCAAACAACACGAACAACAACCCGATAAGTTATGCAGCGGAAAAAAAAAATGAAAACGAGTTCAGTGACAAATACAGACATATGAAGTGTCAGCCTATGGATCCGTCCGAGAAGGAAAGTAGGCACAGCTACCTGAATACGTTTTAGATCCACGATCAGTTAACCTGTGTAAAAACTGTGAGGGGGTGAGACCAACCACTGTCTCACCTCAAACAAATAAACCAGAATATACATATACAAATCAACCGCGAGTACATCAGAATCTGGCAATAACTGCCACAGTGCATATAACAAGTCACAGTGCACAAACAAAGTCAACATTAGACTTTAGTCCCACACTAAACCCAAATTATCTTAATGAGAGATAGTTTATCATTTATTAACTTTGAATATTTTATTAGGGCTCTCTACTGTGTGCGTCGGGTGCGGTAGCGACTGGCCAGCTCCTCAGGGCATAAGCCCAAATATAAACATATAACACATCGGAATAGGTAGGTTCCGACAAAGAAAACCACCAACAGAACAAGTGGCCGACAGCTCTAGGAGGGGTGTTCTCCTCAAAGGAATATACAATCCAAAATCTTGGGGCACACCAGTCAGTTCCCAAGTCGCCGGCTCTGTGAGGGGTGCTCTCACCAAAGGAAATATATAATAACAAATAACCAAGGGGTACACCCGACAAATCCCCAAGGCGCCAGCTCTGTGAGGAGTACTCTCACTAATATACTAAACGAAGGGCGTACCCATCTATCCTCTCGTCGCCGTCTCTGTGAGTATACCTCACTATAATAACAGGACCCGAGGGGTACCCTCTTTCCCACTCAATGCTACCGGTCAACAGCCCCACAGTAAAACATATATTATTCTGAATTATTTGTTATCAGTTATGACTTATGTATGATTTTCAAAGTGTGTTTACAGGTGGTGTGCCACCAGAGAGTCTTTAAACTGAGTCTAAGGCTCATAGGAACACATGATATTGGCATAACAACACATATCAGAAAACAAGGCAATATCAGCCCATAAATAGTCGACATGGCATTATCAGCTCATAATAATTAACGTGGCATCAACAGCTCATAACAATTAACGTGTCATATCAGCTCATAACAATTATCATGGCTTAAACGTAGATACATATACAATCAAGCACATATCACAGTCAGAGCATGAATCACATCAAGCTAAACCATACATATAATTCTTGCAACATTTATCCATTGACCACATGATGAACCAAGACTATCAACCTGAGTACCGCAGGCAGTAAAGTATATAAAGGTTTATATGTCCTCACCTGGGCTATTAAGATTGTCTCGGTAATCTACACTGTCTTGCCTCGACGTATCCTATAATATAACACAACAAAGTCACATACTTGACAACATAGGACATGGTCGATGCATGCTAATTATGCGATTAGATCACTATATTGACTTAAGCCCTCTAGCCCGATTATGTTTATTAATCGTGAGTTCTAGGCACGTCACTACAAGGGTCAGGGTCTAAGCCCAAAGGTCTACTCTCACCCTTAGTCTACAACTCCTTCGTGTCACGGGCCTATAGTTCACAGGCTTAAAGCCCAACTAAGTCCAAATATCACTTGGGCCAAAGCCCACATCATCTTTGGGCCTAAATCCCAAACCATCAAATCCACTATAGAACCCACACATGGAACCCATATATGTCCTTGGGCACAAAGCCCACTCTTATTAAGTTCAATTATTATATTTGGGTCATAACATTTTATTACTGGGCTTGGACCCGATTTAGTCTAACTCCCATTTAAGGGTTTTACCCGAGCTTGAGTTACCATCCTAGAGGTTCTACCCGCATCGGACAAACCGTCCACGTGCTACTCACTCCCCATTCTCGATTTCCATTATATCCCGATTATTTCCGATACAACTATCATATCCGTTTAATTATGTTACATGCCACGTATGTAGAACAAATACATAACATCATCGGAGTGATACCGTGGAATGCAGAAGTATAAGTTGCCTCGCCGGAAAAAGAACGTGCTATCCTGAATGGGACCCGTGCCTGCTGGACTCCGGTCACCACCTCGCCGGAATAGTACCACAACACACCAGCTCAAAAACAATTTCGCTAAACTGAACATGCTTAACAACAATCAGCACAACATGCACTTCCCAAACTCAGATTCAAAGCTCAATTGAATGGAATGAAACGAAAACCAATTCTTACTGGAGAACTAATCAGGTCCGGGCAACAACAAATCCACGAACCAACACCTCTTCTCGGAAACCCACACAACACCAATCTGAGTCAGGGAATCCCCTGCTCGATGTCCAGCAACACGCACCGGTGCTCCTACGACCATTGCTCGGCCAAGTCACGACCACCACAACCAGCAGCAGAACGACGTCATGCCACGAACCACCACCCAAGCAACAACACAAGCCCCGAACAAAACATAGCTCGATTAATCACCACTAGAGCTCGATAACAAAAAGAGAAGGAAGAGGGAAAGGGGTCGACTCAAAGACTTACCAGAATAGATGGCGGCGAGACTGCTCGATTCCACCCTGAGCCTCGACACCGGCACACAGACCGATGAAAACCAACACGACCAACCCGTCCTCACCACCGAAACTCACCGGTTCGCCGAGCACCAGCGACACGCACCACTGCGGTGAATGGCGACGGCAGCAGACTTGAGTTCGTCCTCGAGTTCTCCGTCGTACGACCTCCACTGATCGAGACCTGTAGAGATGGCGGAAGAGGGACGCGGCTCGAAGAGGAGAAGAAGGAAGAGTGTCGACGGCTTACCAACAACGGCGGCATGGCGATTCCAAACCCCAGCCCCATCGTACGCATGCAAACCGAGGCAACCTCGGTTCCTCCGTCACCAGTCCGCCACGAACCACTCCTCTCTTCTGCAGGTGTTAGACGGCGGCAAGGATGGTAGAGACGGCGGCGGTGTTTGCAAAGAAAGGAGAGGAAGACACGAAGAAGAAGTGGTGGCGGTGACTTTGTGTGATCGTGAGAGAGAGTAGAGAAAAGGAAGGGAGAGGTAGCCAGTTGGAGAGAGAAGGAGAAAGAGATAGAATGAAGAGAGAGAGTAAAAGAGATGCTTAAATATCCAGGGTAACCCTAGGCTTCGGTCCAAAACGCCGTCACTTTGGCAAGCAACGACGCCGTTTGGTACCTCTGTCTCCTCAAGTCAAAGCAGACTTACCCCCTCGGTCAAAACGCGACTAGGATATATGTTTAATGTACTACATTAAAACGACGTAGTTTAACACGAAATTACATTAAAACATTTGTTTCACCTCCAAACATAAATTAACTCCAAAGAAAAACTAATTAAAGGTATATACCAACATAAAAAAGATAACTTCCGAGGAAAAGAAACAATTCCTCGACCAAAAAGTCGGAAATATCAGGAGGGTAAAATTGGAATAAATAAAAATTCCAGAAATTTTCATAAAATAAATTTTGAAAAAAAAAATCAGGGCGTTACAATGGTACGCTAAGATAGTAGCGCCAATAGGAGCAGACAGGAATGAACCTAGAGAATGTACAATATTATACGACAAAAGCATACGCTATTATCTGGCATATATCCAATATTATGGGTTGTGTTATGAATAAATCAAGTGAATGTTCATTGTAGTTGACAATATGTAAGACTTTACTACCATCTTGGACAGTACAAGTAAGACTTTGCTAGCCACCATCTTGGACAACTCGATGACAACTCGTTGCCGACAACCCGATGACAACTCGTGGCCAACAACCTGATGACTACTCGTAGCCGCATATTTTGGACCGTTCACATTGTTCCGTTCACACTGTTCTAATTGCCTATAAATAGAGGGTGATAGATATGATATTCATTCATTCAGAAATAATAGAATTCTCTCCCTTATACTCCCTTATATCTTATTCTCTTCCCTTATATCTTACTCTCTTCTTTTTTTCTTTTCATCAAAATCATCAAGTTCATTATCAAGTCATTATATACCATCAATCACCTTTTATTTTATAACACGTTATCAGTACGAGTCTCTACCCTATTAAGGTAATCATTTCTAAATCTTTTCAATCCGCATTTGTTTATTTGCTCAAAATTTAACATTGGCTGGCTAAGCCGCCTTATCTCTTTGTTGGCCGGCAAAGCTGCCTTGTTTCATTTGTTGGCCGACTAAGCCGCCTTTATCGAGTAAGCTTATATACTTTGGTCGGCTAAGCCGCCTCATCTCTTTGTTGGCCGGCAAAGCCGCCTTGTTTCATTTGTTGGCCGGCTAAGCCGCCTTTATCGAGTAAGCTTATATACTAATATAATTATTTTACTTCTCTTTATATTTGTTTTCATATATTTGTTTACTATTATAATGGCAAACCTTGCAAAACTTGAATTTGAAGCCCTTGATATTTCCGGAAGAAATTATCTGTCATGGGCACTGGATGCAGAACTGTATTTAGACGCTATAGGCCTGGGAGATACCATAAAATCTCCACAAGATAAGGCAAAAGCTGTCTCTATTCAAGATAAAGAAGGGACTAGTAAAGATAAGGCAAAAGCTGTATCTGCTCAAGATAAGGCAAAAGCCATAATCTTTCTCCATCATCATCTTCATGATAATCTAAAGACGGAGTATCTTACTGTCAAAGATCCTGCAGATCTTTGAAAAAATTTGAAAGAAAGATATGATCACCTGAAGATGGTCATACTCCCAAAAGCTCGTTACGAGTGGATGCATCTGAGACTGCAAGATTTTAAATCTGTGCATGAATATAATTCAGCTATATTTCGAATAAGCTATCAGTTAAAACTATGTGGAGAAAGTGTTACTGATGTTGATATGTTAGAGAAAACATTCTCCACTTTTCATGCATCCAATGTGCTCCTGCAGCAGCAGTATCGTGAAAAAGGTTTCACAAGATATTCTGATTTAATTTCATGCCTTCTTGTGGCCGAACAAAACAACGAACTGTTGATGAAAAATCACGAGTCTCGTCCCACTGCTTCTGCTCCATTCTCTGAAGCGAATGCAGCAATACATGATAATTCTGGTTGTGGCCGTGGAAAAGGTCATGGCCGGGGACATGGGCTTGGACGTGGAAGGAACAATTTTAATTACCGTGACCGCAATATTGGCAAGGCTAAAGGAAAGCATATGAATGATGCCAAATATCATGATAAGAAAAATCATGAGACAGCCTGCTATCGATGTGGCATGATAGGTCATTGGTCACGGACATGCCGGACAGTAAAGCACTTGGTAGAACTTTACCAATCATCTTTGAAAGGAAAAAATAAAGTTGCTGAAACAAATTTTGTTCAAGATGATGACCAAGATGCTGCCTTCCACACAGACTCATTCTAGGACATTGATGATTATCTTGCTTATCCAGAAGATGCAAGTAATAAAATAAAACAAGAATAAATTGTTATCAGTTTCTTTGTATTTTACAATTATGTTCTTATCTGTTGTTTATTTCTATTAATGCTCTTAATATTTTCTTTGATTTGAAATAAATTTTAGTTCAGTATTATTTTCTTATACCTGTTTTATTTTCTTTTATTAAGATATAGACATTCAACTATATGATTCCAAGAACAATGACTCAGATATCTGTCTACCAGACAGTGCAACAACTCATTCCGTATTTAATGAACGAAAATATTTCTTTACTTTAAAATTTGAAAAGGCATATGTTAGTACTATCTCTGGTAGTAGAAAAATAATTGAAGGCTCCGGAAGAGCTCAGATTTTACTACCAAAGGGAGCAAAAATAATCATTGAAAATGCTTTGTTCTCTTCAAAGTCTCAAAGAAATTTGTTGAGTTTTAAGGATATCCGTTTAAATGGATATCATATTGAGACAATGAATGAAAGAGATGCTGAATATCTCTGCATTGCAAAAGTTACTACTACAGGTAATAAACAAGTTATAGAAAGATTACATGTATTGTCCTCTGGATTGTACTACACCAATATTCGAGTCATTGAAAATTATTATGCCCAGCCAGAAGCTGGCACCAGCCTGAAGCTGACTAATGAGTTAAAAATTTGGCATGACCGGTTGGGCCATCCCGGATCAACAATGATGCGCAGAATTATTGAAAATTCATTTGGTCATCCACTGAAAAACCAGAAGATTTTTCAATCTAATGAATTTTCATGTACTGCTTGTTCACAAGGAAAATTAATTATCCGGCCTTCATATGATAAAGTTGGTTCTGAATCACCAACATTTTTGGAAAGAATTCAGGGAGATATATGTGGACCTATACATCCACCGTGTGGACCATTTAGATATTTTATGATTTTAATTGATGCATCAACTAGATGGTCCCATGTGTGTTTGTTGTCCTCACGCAATTTGGCATTTGCACACTTATTGTCCCAATTGATCAAATTGCGAGAACACTTCCCTGATCATGCAATCAAGACTATATATCTTGATAATGCTGTTGAATTCACCTCTAAGGCGTTCAACGACTATTGTATGTCAATTGGAATTGTGGTTGAACATCCTGTAGCTCATGTTCATACCCAAAACGGTCTTGCAGAATCGTTGATCAAACGCCTCCAATTGATTGCTAGGCCATTATTGATGAGATGTAAACTCCCCGTTACTGCCTGGGGACATGCTATTTTGTATGCAGCAGCACTTGTGCGCATCAGGCCAACAAGCTATCATAAGCACTCCCTTATTCAATTGGTTCATGGTCACGAACCTAATATCTCCCATCTTCGGACCTTTGGTTGTGTAGTATATGTGCCAATTGCTCCACCACAAAGAACTAAAATGGGTCCTCAAAGAAGATTGGGAATATATGTTGGATATGAATCTCCATCAATTATAAAATATTTGGAACCAACAACTGAAGATTTATTTATAGCGAGGTTCGTTGATTGTCATTTTGATGAAAATGTTTATCCAACATTAGGGGGAGAAAATAAGCAGCTGGATAAAGAAATTAAATGGAATGTTATATCATTATCAAGTCTTGATCCTCGAATAAATCAGTGTGAACTTGAAGTTCAAAAGATAATTCATTTGCAAAATATAGCAAATCAATTGCCAGACGCTTTTACTGACATCAATAGAGTGACCAAATCTCATGTACCAGCTGCAAATGCTCCTGCTAGAATTGATGTCCCCGAAGGACAACCAAAGATTGCAAATGAATCAAAAGCACGCCAGAAGCATGGCAGACCACTCGGTTCCAAAGATAGAAATCCTTGACAGAAAAAAGGAGCAAAGATACAAGATGGCCCCAACGAGGTAATAAAACCTCCTATAGAGGTTCAAAGTGAAAATCCTCTAGAAGAGGTTTCTGACATAAATTGTAATGTTCTAGAAGTAACTCAGGTACCTGAAATAAATCAAAATGATGAGATCTCAATCAACTATATTATGTCAGGAACAAGATAGAATCGATGTGAAATAACCGTCGACGGAATATTTGCTTATAATGTAGCGCTAAATATTATGAAAGGAAATGAGGATCATGAGCCTAAATCAATTGATGAATGCCGGTGTAGAAATGATTGGCCAAAATGGAGAGACGCAATTAAGGCTGAGTTAGACTCGCTCATGAAGCGAGAAGTTTTTGGGCCTGTAGTCCCAATACCTGATGGTGTAAAACCAGTCGGTTACAAATGGGTATTTGTGCGGAAAAGAAATGAGAAAAATGAAATAGTGAGATATAAAGCACGGCTTGTCACACAAGGTTTTACCCAACGACCTGGTATTGATTATGAGGAGACATATTCCCCTGTGGTGGATGCAATAACTTTTCGGTATCTAATTAGTCTGGCAGTACATGAAAAATTAGAAATGCGTCTAATGGATGTTGTTACAGCCTCTCTCTATGGACCTATAAGCTATGATATATACATGAGAGTCCCTGAAGGACTCAAGTTGCCCGAAGCAACTAATTTCTGGGATATATACTCAATTAAATTGAAAAGATCTTTATATGGCTTGAAGCAATCTGGACGTATGTGGTATAATCTTCTCAGTGAATACTTGGTAAAAGAAGGTTTCAATAATGATTCCACATGTCCATGTGTTTTTATTAAAAGGTCCATGCATGAATATGTCATCATTGCTGTTTATGTTGATGATTTAAATACTATTGGAACTCCTGAAGAAGTTTCCAAAGCCGTGCATTGTTTAAAGAAAGAATTTGAGATGAAAGACCTTGGAAATACAAAACTCTGTCTAGGTCTTCAAATTCCCATTTAGAAAATGGGATCTTTGTCCATCAAACACATTATACCGAGAAGGAATTGAAAAGATTTTATATGGACAAAGCGCATCCAACAAGTACCCCGATGGTTGTGAGGTCACTTAATCAAAAGAAAGATATTTTTAGACCTCGAGAAGATAATGAAGAGATTCTTGGTCCGGAAGTACCATATCTCAGTGCGATTGGGGCTTTAATGTATCTTGCTACTAATACAAGGCCTCATATATCGTCTGCTGTCAGTTTATTAGAAAGATATAGTTCTGCTCCAACTCGCAGACATTGGAATGGGATAAAACAAATTTTTCGATATCTTCGGGGTACAATGGATATGGGATTATTTTATTTCTCCGGGTCCAAACCCGATCTAATTGGTTATGCAGATGCAGGTTATTTATCTGATCCACTTAAAACTCGGTCACAAACAGGCTACTTATTTACATGTGGAGGAACTACTATATCGTGGCGATCGACAAAGCAAAATATTGTTGTCACTTCTTCAAATAATGTAGAAATTGTAGCCATACATGAAGCCAGTCGAGAGTGTGTTTGGCTAAGATCAATGACACAACATATTCGAGATTCTTGTGGATTGGATAGTGGGAAAAATGTTCCAACAATCATTTATGAAGATAATGCTGCCTGCATTGCCTAATTGAAGGAAGAATACATTAAAGGCGACCGGACAAAGCACATATCACCAAAATTCTTTTTCACTCATGATCTTCAGAAGAATGGTGATATTTGTGTTCAACAGATTCGTTCAAGTGAAAATTTGGCAGACATCTTTACGAAATCGCTGCCTACTTCAACTTTTGAAAAGTTGATAAAGAAGATTGGCATGCGACGACTTCGAGACATCAAGGGAGGCCAAAATGAGGGGGAGTAGAATACGCACTGCACTCTTTTTCCCTTTACCACGTTTTTATCCCACTGGGTTTTTCTCGGTAAGGTTTTTAACGAGACAGTTTTTCCTAAGCGTATTCTATCCTATCTTCTACAATGACATTAAAGGGGGAATGTTATGAATAAATCAAGTGAATGTTCATTGTAGTTGACAATATGTAAGACTTTACTACCATCTTGGACAGTACAAGTAAGACTTTGCTAGCCACCATCTTGGACAACTCGATGACAACTCGTTGCCGACAACCCGATGACAACTCGTCGCCGCACATTTTGGACCGTTCACATTGTTCCGTTTACACTGTTCCAATTGCCTATAAATAGAGGGTGATAGATGTGATATTCATTCATTCAGAAATAATAGATTTCTCTCCTTTATACTCCCTTATATCTTATTCTCTTCTTATTTTCTTTTCATCAAAATCATCAAATTCATTATCAAGTCATTATATACCATCAATCACTTTTTATTTTATAACAGGTTGCAATATAAAAATTTGTTCCTGTGTTCTGTAATAAGAAATGAAAAGGTTTTGGTGCATTGTATAATTATAATGGACTAGGGGTGTTTATCTTGGACGAAGCTTCAAGATGTTACAATTACCATTGCAAAGTGATCCTATGCTTATCAGTACAAACTTTCAGCTTTGTCAGTGATTGATGGTCTTCTTGCAGTAACTAACGTTTTTTCCCCTTTTTGTTTTTTCAAATGCTTTCACAATTTGATACATCAGGTTGTGAGAATAATGGCTGCCCGATTAGTTCCACATATATTTGGATTTAAGGACTTTGTTTGACTCCAAAAGTGGTGGTGGGGGGTATTGTTAATTAAATGAAATGTGGCCTGGTTATTAGGTGTTAGATATGAGAAATTGGGAATAGTTAAGAAGTAAATGAGGGAATTGCATTTGTACTAAAGATATATTAGAATTTTAGTCCTATCTATATAACAAATAACAAAAATATAAGATTGAGGCGTGGAGAGTTAGGAGGAGGAGAGATTAATTGGGTAGTCGGTGGAAGGCGGAGCGTGGCATGAGCATGATGGATGGATGGATGGAATAGAACACTACTACACTTCCGGTATTCCCAATAAAGAAAAGATAATGCATGCAATGGGAAGATGATCATGATGGGGGAGGGAGGGGGGTTACTGTTACTTACTACTCATCCAATCCTCTCCCCCTGCTTCCCTTCGAAGTAGTAAAAGCTTTATAATTAAAAAGACCTACCTACCCCGAACAAATCAAATACACAGACGAAACTGACCTCCCTTGTCTCTTTTTTTATTTTTTTTTCTTTGTTTTTTCTCTGGCTGGTTATCTTCTCTCTCGTCTCCCCTCTTTCCACTTCCAGAAAAAAAAAAAAGAAAAGAAAAAAAATAGAAAAGGTGTTATTGAGAAAAGCAAAAACACACAAAAACATGCAAATTGCGTGCGGCTACTCCATCATCATCATCATCATCATCATCATCATCAAATAAAAAGACGAGGGGGCGGGGGTTTGCTGTTTATTGCCGACGAATTATAATAAAACAACAACGAAGACAGACAATCTATCTATCCATCTACCTATCTATCTAGTATAATCTATCCCCCATTCCCCACAACACAATCCCATTATTATTACCCCCTTTCTTTCCTTCCTTCCTCCCCTCCTCTACTAATCCGACCAGAAGGAAACTTAAAAAAAACAAATTATATTTACTAATAAATACAAAACCAACTAATATTTCCCTTTCCTTTACCTTCCTCCTCTCAACCCTCCTCCCTTCCATCTAAACCTCCCTCCCTCCCTCCCTCCCTCCCAACACTTCTTCTTCTTCTTCTTCTTCTTCTTCCTCTTTGTTTGTAAGCTTCTTTTTCCACTCTGTTTGTACGCATGTAGTTTCCTTCCTTTCTCTACCTGGATGGGGCATTTACTGTCATTTGTTTTTTTTTTTTCTAATTTTTTTCTACCTTCCATGTTCCCATTTTAAAAAATAAAATTTAAATCTGCTTTTATGCATTTTTTCCTCCTCTGGAATTTTTTTTCTTTGTTATTATTTGTTTTGGCTTCCTTACTGGAATTGATTTGCGTATATAAAAATTTAACACAGAGGCACAGCATGTCCGACTACCGCCTGGGGGATATCAATTACATGGCGGAGGACGGCGAGGTCGCCGAGTTCTTCGACGATTTCGACGACGATAACTATCCCGCTGGAGGAGCAGCCGCCGCTGGCGGTGCTGACATGGAAGCCGACGCTTATGACATGGTTCCTTCCTTGTTCCTCCTCCTTTTTTATTTTATTTTATTTTATTTTCCCCCTTGCGTTGTTGTGGATGATTATCGGTCGTCTAAAATTCTTTTTGGTTTCTGTTTGGTTGAACTTTTAACCAACCTGTTTCTGTTCTTCCTTGGATTGTGATGGGGGTGGGCAGCTTACGAGGGTGACCGACACGTCGGCGGCCCAGGCGCGGCGGGGGCAGGACATACAGGGCATCCCCTGGGACAGGCTCAACATAACCAGGGACAAGTACAGGCTCACCAGGCTGGAGCAGTACAAGAACTACGAGAATATCCCCTTGTCCGGTGAAGCTGCTGACAAGGTTTGTTCCCCTTCCCCTTCCCAGACACGGAATTGCTTGCTTTGTTTTAGTTTAGTTTAGTTCTGTGATCCTGGTGATGTATGTTGTGTGTTTTATTCATGTTTTTTTTTTTTTTCCTTTGTTTCAGAAGTGTAAGCAAATGGCCAAGGGTGGAAACTACTATCAGTTCTTTCACAATACTAGATTGGTTAAGCCCACCATACTTCATTTTCAGGTTTGTGGACTTTGATTGCTATTCTATTCTTGCGTTTACCCAATCACTCTATCTATCAGCTTGATTGCTTAATTATGTGGCTTACGCGCGTTGTTCCCTTTGTTAAAATGTCTTCTGTTCCTACTTTGGCTGTTTCTTATCAGTAATACCTTTGCTAATGCCCAAATTTCTTGTTGGGGCTGTGTTTTCTCAAAGGCATTGGCAGTCATGTTTCCTCTCCAATTGACTTTGCTGCACACACCTGTGATGTATTATTGATTACCTTCCTTCGTGCAATGTTAATGCAGCTAAGAAACTTGGTGTGGGCTACTTCGAAACATGACGTTTATCTCATGTCTAACTACTCGGTCATGCACTGGTCATCCTTATCTTCCAATTTATCAGAGGTTATCAACTTTTCCGGACATGTGGCACCTACCGAGGTATTATGATTTCCTGTATTTCGAGTTTGCAGTACATTTGTTCTTCAGTGTATAATTTTTGCTTTCACTCCTTCTTCTCTATCCCTCCCCCTCTCTCCACTGAATGTTGTTCCTTGTGGAGGCACCTAACCATGTACAATAGTGTCTGTTTAACTTTAAACATATGTCTTGTTTGCTCATTCTCAATTCTTTGGTATTCAGAAACATGCTGGAAGCTTATTAGAAGGTTTCACCCAAACTCAGATTAGTACATTGGCAGTCAAGGACAACTTCCTTGTTGCAGGAGGATTCCAAGGAGAGCTTACTTGCAAAGTAAGTTGACATATCCGCACCTCTTTTATTCACTGCAGTTTCAGACATTTCACAAGCTATGCTGATGGTTACTAATATATGTAATTTAAGACATCCACAATCTCTCATCTGAAGGTTTTATCTACTCTTTGTATTTTTGGCTCTATTCTTGCTTGGCCTTTGCTTAGGCATTCTTTGTGCATATGCACATCTAGTTAGTGTGTGATGGTGCTTGGACTGTGGTTTTTATTTTCTTCTCTTCTCTCTCTCTCTTCTGTCATGCGAAGTTGCATTATTATGGAATTTATATACCCATCCTTACCGGACCTTTCAGTTGTTCTAGGGTGTACTATGCCTAACAAATATTGGGTTCTGCTACTGGTCATTTCTTCTCCACTGTCCATTAGGAGTGTTATATCTTATTTATGGGCATGGTTATATGGCCTTAGATTGACTTTTTTATGTTATGTATCTTTTAGAATGATGTAAGGTTCATTTTGCCTAAAATGATTGCACATACTTCATGGTTGCAGCTTGCCAGGCATAGGTGAATATCATTGCTCTATGATAGATTGTTTTAGGATTTCTTTCCTTATCTGGAGTGGCTATTTAACATATCTCGGTTGCATGTTGGTTTCCCTTTTCTTTTTGGATGGTGGTTTTGGAGAACCTACAGTAAAGTAGCTTTGGGTAATACTTAGTTTTCCACGTATGGTAAGGCAGATCCCCTGTTTTCAGAAGATTAGTTTTTTTGACAACCATAAGTCAGTTCCTGCCTCATTTTTAACCAATTTGTTAGTAGTATCTTTTTGATATCAAGCCATTGCTTTCTTTTAGCATTATATCTGGTTCATTTAAATATTATATTTAGCCCACATGTTGGATGCCCCTTGCGTACTGGCTCCTTTTTCCTCATTTTACGTATGTTATTTATAGCAATTGCCATTATCAGCCCAAGTATAAGAATATGTCAAATCTGGTGTCAATTATGCTTACAGTCCATGGACATGTTTCTGGGAACATTACTACTGCCAAAAGTTGTACAGACTAATTCATGCTTTTGTATATATGTTCTTCTATGATTGTGCTTTTCTCTGGAAAAAGCAAAACTAGCTTATTGTCCTAGTCTCGCTGTCAAGCTGTCAGTGTTGCAAAAAAACTTGAAAAGATGGGGACAGAATCTATGCTATTTTCACATGAATTGAGCATATGCCTGCAGGAATAGTAGAGAAATTTTCTGGTATTAATCCTTTCTCTTTATGAAATTCAACCTCTTCAAAGTGCCATTATCTGTTTTTGCAGCGTTTGGATAAAAAGGGAGTAACCTTTTGTACCCGTACCACATATGATGAGAATGCCATCACAAATGCCATTGAGATATATGACAGCCTCAGGTAGGTTGATTCTGGTGAATATTGTGAGTGTGACTATTAATTGTTCCCTGGACCAATTAGATTGACTTTAAAGTTGTATTGCAGGGGTGGCATTAATTTCATGGCGTCTAATAATGATTCTGGTATAAGAGAGTATGACATGGAGAAGTTTCAACTTTTGAATCACTTCCGTTTCCCTTGGCCAGTGAATGTGAGTTTCCTTTGCCCTTGTTGCATCTAACACCCTACATTTGCGTTGTGAAATTGACTGATTATCTTTCATTCCCATTCCTAAATTTTTATGAGAGAAAAATGAACTGAAGGCGAATTGCTTTTGGGGAAGCTGTCACCTTTACTGGTGTTGTTTGGCAAGGACTTTTTTCCCTTTACTGGTGTTGTTTGGCAAGGACTTTTTTATAGTAAGGACTTAAGTGCTACTGCTAGAAGTGAACAATGTAATGATTGAAGTCCTATTGCAAATCTTTTTGAAATCGATATGTGACCCATTTATTACTAGAATTCAGTTTAAATTGCATTGGAATTTGATTTAACCTTCTTAATGTGAGATAGGTAGAAGGCAGGGCCTTTTTTTTATTATTCCATTTTATAAACTTGCATTTTTGGTTTAGCAATCCTCATTCTCTCAGTTTTTAGGAACTTTATAGCTCCTGTGACCTGTTAATTACTTCGATTCGGGACTGAGCTTTTTCTGTGATGCAGCACACATCAATTAGCCCAGACCGTCGACTTATAGCTGTTGTTGGAGATAACCTGGATGGATTGCTCGTGGATTCTCAGAGTGGAAAGGTTCAAGAAGTTTCTGACTTGAATTCCCTTTTCGTTTCTGCTTTAGAGTTGTAACCGTGTCATGGATGTGCACGTTCACCTAGATTTTGATTGTTCATGGTCACCCGTTATAAAGATACCCCTTATTCTGATTATTTTTTCTTCCATGAAACTGACTGAAAATGAGTTCTCTGACCTTCTATTTTGGCATGTCTGATGATAAATTTCCTTTTCTTATTCTTTCCATTCCCAAGATTCAGAAGCAAATTTTGTTTGCATGCTGATAACAAAAGAATGGACTCTAAGATAGTAATGCTGGTGATATTTACGTGATGCTGTTGAGGAATTTATTAAAGCATGCAAATCCTTTGATGTCTTCTTTGCTAATGAGGGGCTTAAAGCCTTCTATTAATCACTCAAAAATATGTACACAACGCCTTCTATCAATTTGGTAAATCTTTTGATGTTGAGGGATATAAAATGGCGTGCTATTTGCCATTGTTAATACTGGTTACTCTTTTGCAGACTGTGTGCACCGTTGTAGGTCATCTAGACTACTCTTTTGCATCTGCATGGCACCCAGATGGACACATTTTTGCCACCGGGAATCAGGACAAGACTTGCAGGGTGTGGGATATTCGAAACGTGTCATCACCTGTTGCTACTCTGAAGGGGAACTTGGGCGCTGTACGATCAATTCGCTTTTCATCAGACGGCCAGTTCATGGTGGTGGCTGAGCCTGCAGATTTTGTGCATGTGTACAGTACTAAAACGGATTACACGAGAAGGCAAGAGATAGATTTCTTTGGTGAGATTTCAGGTGTAGCTCTTAGTCCAGACGACGAGTCTTTATACATAGGGATCTGGGATCGGACTTATGCCAGCTTACTGCAGTATAACAGAAGGCATACATATGGGTATCTTGATTCATACTTATAGGAGGTAGTGTCAAACCGGGAGTGTTCTTCAGAATCACGGTGCTGAAGATCCCACCCTTCTTTTTGTATGTTCGTGTATCGCGGTGTAGGTGTCTTTGAGATTTAAATATAGAATAAGTTTGGTTAGAACCTCCCCACATTCTTGTACAGTCACACTTAAATTTCTGCTTGAAACGAAAGCCATGTGCTATACCACTATTGATTAAAAGGTGTGTAGCTCAATTACTTGCTTGGAATTGAGGGCGCATGCAAGTAGGCATCTATCAATGTTTAGGAAAATCGGATTACAGAGGTCCATGGATGTTTTAGAAACTACATTCTGGAGCATTGTGAAAACATGGAAAAGGAAAGAAGTTATGTCGCCATTGGATCCAGACAAAATTGGGCATCCAGCTCCGAGTTTGTTCTTCTACACCCAAATGTATTGTAACTTTAATTTTCTGAATAAGTATATGGAACTGACTAATTTACAACGTGTATTGTTTTTGTGCTACAGTTTTATATCTGCCTTGATCCTAGAAGTATATGGATTTGCCAGAGCTTTTATATATCTGGCTTGATTTTAAATATAGCATTATTCAATTCAATCTATTACTGTAAAAGGGGAAAATAACAAGCCAAAAGAATAATATTTTTACTGGAAAAGGGAAATAGTAGGCCGAAAGAATAATGTGTTTAACAAAGTGTTCCTCATTCAATGTGTGTGTTTGTGTCTGTGTGATTGGGCTTAATGGTGCATGGAATTGGACCGGCACTTTGATAGTTGAACTGGGCTTAGTTGTCATTATCAAATGCTTTGATTTTCACTAGAGAAATGGACTGAGGTAAGTTGTAAAAATCACTTGGCGGTAGTGATAATTCAGTGTAGACAGGGAATGCGCGGTTTGTTGACCCAACGGTAACGGTACAACTTAGTGATAGTTTGATAACTCAGTGTAGGCTTTGATGATTTCATCCTTAACCCACCAGGCTGTCCTCGCACATTATTAGAACGTAATTTTGCAAACTGAATTGGTTTGAAAAAGTTGAGGTTGTCTTTCGGCCAATCAAAAATAAGGAGGCGCACGAGAAACATTCAGTGGAATGCTATTTATTTATTTATACTTGGTCCAAATATTGTGTTCAGATATAAATGTGATGGCTAACATACTGTAATGACAGAATTTTGTCTGAGAGTATCAGTGAGAACGTGAAGAATAATTGGGAGAATGTTTACATTACATTATTATTGCAAGCTAAGTCCGTATGCCACAAGAGGCAGAGAACAGTTCTGTTTATAAAAGATGGCACATATATGGATGGATACGGGAGGTGGACAAAGAAAATGTAGCTACGAGACGAGAAGGAAATCAAGAAGCCCACAACCCCACAACGATGGTGTGAAATGGAAGAAAGAAGTGGAGTGGTGGGGGCAAGCAACATGACAGCATAGTCTTGTGAAGATGGTCTGATTTTGAGGTGCATCAAGGCATCCCGTGATTTCGGTTTGGATCTTCTGAAACATTACCCATGTTGCCCTGGACCATCCAAAAAACAAAGCAAAAAACTACTAATGTGATTATAAATATATTAGCGTGAATGTTGTTATTATTAATCAAATTAACTTTTATCATATTTGAATTTATCCTTGATAAATATTTTATCACTATACATAACCACTATTTAGATTCATCTTTTTGACCATTTACTTTTTATAATTTTATTTCTCTTAATCTTAATATCATTTTTTTTACCTAACGTCCCTCTAATCTTATCCTTCTGAATTAATTATACTTATTTATTTTTATTTCCCTATTTTTAATTATAAATTGCCATCCATTTCATATTTTTACACTTACATCTCACCATAAACTTCTCATCTCTTCCTTTCTAATTTCATATACTTATTGTCATCCCCTATTTCTATCTTAGTTTAATTACTATCAATTTATTCATCCTATTCTCCATTATTTATATCATTACCAAGGTTGCATTATCATCATCACAGTTGCAATATTATCATCAAGAATTTGTTTCTCCCTCACTTTTATAACAATTGCACCAATTTCTACATATTTGCATTCATTTTGTGGTTACATCTGCGTCATTTATTTGTGGAAACTCTAAATGAGTGGCCAAGTATGGCATTGTGTCGCGTAAATAGATTGATTTTCTGATTGCTCATTCGGTATTCAGAACTTTACCCTGACTAATCCAAATCCAATCCGAGTCTCATATTTAACTTTTGTGGATGAAATTTTTATTAAACATTTCGTGTATACACGAGGACTCGAATTCAATATAAACAGAATCAAGTGGCTTACCACTTAAACCAAGACCACATGGGTTCTTTTTTTTATTAAGTCAATCATATTATGTCCCATGAAGTTTAGGGCATCACTGTTGCTAAGTATTTATAGTCTGATGGAGAGTTGGTGCTTTTGTTTTGTGGAAACGGGGATAGAGACTATAGAATTGAGTTTAAATAGCACAAATGATATGCACCCTTCTCCAAATATGCCATTTGTGCACGATTATTTGGAGAATCTCTTAATAATCCCGATCTTGAGACGCTTAGGGTATCTCATACTAGTTTTTGGATTCCGATACTAGGTTCCTTTTCATCCAGTCCTATTCCTTGGACAACGGGGAGCTATTTGGAGTAGATAAAGAGTGTGTTTTTGATCTCTAAGTTCACACGAACTGTTGGGGGAAAAAAAGAGAAGCAGAAGAGAAAAATTTGCATTACGATCCGTATCAAACTATTAACATACAATATTGATGAAGGTTTAATGTTTAATTAATATGCAATTTTGATGAATGTTTAATGTTTGTAACAAACTAGTAGTTTATTCTGAGTTAAAAAAAAAAAAGAGAGAGGGGCAGTTAACTGATTAATTTTTGCTTGCGAATTCCTACCCTGAAACTTTTCTCTGAAACCCTTGCGCATGTCCGCGACCTACCCGGCCGCCTCTGGCCTAAGGCAGCCGGTTCCCATGGCCACCGCTCCTTCCTTGGATGTCTCAATGACTCCTGTGGAGGTGGTTCCCTCCCCGCCTCCGTCCTTCAAGGATAAGCTCGTTGCAGACCAGAACCTCCCTGCTGGTGGTGATGGCTTTGTCGAGCAAGAAGGTGACATAGTGGCGACACAGACACCTGAAGGGCCGGTGATCAAGATTTCAGACCGGTACAGGGCTATGCTCCATAAGCGGTGGGAGAATACCCTCATCGTTAAGCTCTGGGGTCGTAGTATTGGCTTCAAGTCACTATGTAACAAGCTTTCCAATCTATGGAACCTGAAGGCGGGTGTTCATGTGGTGGATCTGGAGCATAACTTTTATTTTGTTCGTTTTCACAACCGACAAGACTACCTCCACGCACTCACCAACGGCCCTTGGATTGTCTTTGGCCATTATCTTACCGTGGAACCCTGAAAGCCTCAATTCAATCCTGCACAACATAAAATCACCTCTGTTGTGGCCTGGGTGCAAATTCCCAGTCTCTCATGCGAATACTATGATAGGAGACTCCTGGAAGTAGTGTGCAATGGAATCGGGAGGATGGTCCGCATAGATCACAATACGGAAGATGCCATTAGAGGACGCTATGCACGGGTGGCATTGGAGATTGATATCTCTAAACCACTCCAATCTCAAGTGTTTGTTGATGATCGTTGGTTCCATATATCATATGAAAATATTCCTGACATTTGTTTCACTTGTGGTCTTGTAGGTCACAGTATGGCGAGCTGTCCTTCAACCTTGAATGTGTCACCGTCATCCTCCTCCTCTCCGGCGGGTTCCACTGTTCTAATCACGAGCCCTACCACTACTGCACCACCAAGCTGTCAGCCACGAGGAGAGTGGATAGTGGCGGCGCCGCGGCAACAGCGATCACCGCGTTCCACTGCGACCCACCAGAAACGTGACCAAGGGCCTAACAAGGAAAGCAGTTCCATTAAGGGAGGAAACACCTCCACTAATTCGGGATCCAGATTTGATGTATTGCTTGAGTATGTTCCCGTTGAGAGGCCCGAAGTTAGTGCCAAAAACCAAGCTCGCAGCCTCCTAAGGAAACCAATCCAGTCTTGTCCACCCCATTAATGTCCGTATCCCAGGCCCCAGGTTCAGTGCATGCTCCACATATCTCGGCAGCCTCAATCACGGACAAGTCCATGCTTTCCACAACTATGCCTGCAGCCCCTAGAAGTTCGCCAAATCGCCAGACCACAAAGGAAACACAGACCCCTATCCTGCCCTCTGCTCCGGAAATGTCTATTACTAACCACACAAAAGGTAACCCGAGTTTATATACTGCCGTGAGACCATCCACATCTGAAACAACCATGCCAGCCTTCTCCCTAGCCCCATCCAACTCACCCACCGAGCCCACCAAAAGGTCCAAACCGGTAAACACCGAGCTCACTTCTAAGCCTAGGTTAAACACGTCTACAACAGACCTTGCAGCCCATACTAAACCAGCCTCCTTCCCTCATCTGACCCTTGACTTCCCTACCGTCATGCATGCACACGTCCCTCCACCTATTGCCCTCTCCAAGCTCCAAATTACGGACTCCACCCATGGTAAAGCTCAGCGACGTGTCAAAAAGTTGAACTCTCCCATGCCTTACTCCCGCCTTATGCCCCAAGACTCCTCTAGGCTTTCACACGACAACCCCATGGTCATCCCCTCCACTGTTGTTCCCTCTCAGTGCACTTTCTCCGCCTTGTTGGAGAAGATTACAACGAACCACGGTAATACTAAACCTATGGATGTGTCCTTCGACACTCGGGGACTAAGCCATAGTGTTATCAGGGAGGCGGCACCCATTGTTGAAACCTCTCATTCGGTGCTTGGCCACGGAGCATTGGCAACGCATGGCACCACCCAAGACAACCCAGAGGGCCTGCAAGAGGCGGCTGCCGATATGGACTCTGTGTCCTCCTGATTTTCCTGTTGCTCCTATCCTATTATGCTATTTTTTATGGATTTGGACAAATTAATTGTTTGGAATTGTCAAGGTGCAGGGAGTGAGAAATTTCGCAGAGCTGTTGCTGATATGGCTCGTACTCACCGCCCCAGTATTCTTGTTTTAGTTGAGACGTGGGTTGTGTCAGCACGGGTGGCACCATTCCTTGAGAGGCTCGGCTATGATGGTGGCTTCTTTGTTGATCCGGTTGGATTTTCTGGCGGAATCTGGGTTTTCTGGCAGACGCAAGCTTTGAGTATCCAAGTTCTCTGTCATTCACGACAGTATATTCATATGAGGGTTCAACCTACTATTGGCTCTATCTGGCTCTTTACAGCTGTGTATGCTAGCCCGAGAGCATCGCTTCGTGATTCCCTTTGGCGTGACCTGCATAGTTTGGCGGGAGCTATGGTGGATCCATGGCTTTTGGTTGGTGACTTTAATGTTATTGTGGACTCCTCGGAACGTCGTGGAATTTCAATCTCCCGCTCACCAATCTGCAAGAAGTTCATTGATTTGATCGACCAGTGCCATCTCTTGGATCTTGGATTCTCTGGGACCCCATTTACCTGGGCCCGAGGACGTGTTCGGAAGAGACTTGATTGCGCCCTAGCCAACGCTCAATGGAGGATTGCATTTGAGGAGGCTGCGGTGCTTCATATTCCGAGGACAAAGTCGGATCACTCACCACTTCTGATTAACTTGGATCCATCTCTTCCCTCGGTACATGCTAAACCTTTTAGATACCAGGTCGCTTGGACTACGCATAAAGACTTTTCTAATCTTATTGCAGGTAATTGGGAGACAGATCGCCCACTTGAAGAGGCCACTTCACGACTGGCCACAACTCTTAAAGCATGGAACAAGCGTTCTTTTGGTAATGTCTTCCGGCGTAAGAATAGAATTCTTCGTCGGTTAGCAGGTATTCAGCGAGTAAGGGACAATGGTGGGGCTAGTGCTTCCCTTGCCTCCCTTGAAAAGCAACTGCAGGATGAATACGATACTGTCTTACTTCAAGAAGAGCTAATTTGGTTCCAAAAATCTAGAAGCAAGTGGATTCAGTGTGGGGATCGCAATACGTCCTTCTTCCATACATCCACAATCATCCGTCGACATAGGAACCGCATACATGGACTGAAGCTAGGGTCTGACTGGTGCTTCGACCCCGACATACTCCGCCATGCGACAATTGACTTTTACCGAGGCTTGTATTCCTTGGAGGATCATACTAGGGTCCAGTATTGGTGGAGGGGGAGGTTCCCCCACCTTCCATCTGACGCCCTGACGGCTTTATGTGTGGCTGCTTCGGATGATGAAGTCCACCGGGCGCTGAAGGACATGAAGCCATACAAAGCGCCGGGAGTGGATGGTTTCCCAGCGGGTTTCTTTCAACAACACTGGTCTGTGGTCAAGACAAGTTTATGTGGTTTTGTTAATTCTGCATTGGCCACTGGTATTTTTGACCCTGCTTTAAATAGAACTCTCCTGGTACTCATCCCTAAAATTGCTTCCCCTGAGCTACTTTCACAGTTTCGTCCCATTAGCTTATGTAATGTGACTTATAAGTTGCTTTCTAAAGTTATTGCTAACCGGCTTAAGCCATTGATGGATTCTTTAGTGCTGCCTTTTCAGTCCTCTTTTGTTCCAGGTAGACAGATAGTGGACAATGTTATTGTGGTCCAGGAGATCATCCACTCCATGCACATCAGGAAAAGCAAGAAGGGCTTCATGGCGTTAAAAGTTGATTTAGAAAAAGCCTATGACAGGATTCGGTGGGACTTTGTTGAGGATACACTCAGGGATATTGGCCTTCCACCTCTACTCATTCGCCTTGTTCTGTTCTGTCTTTCGTCTAGCTCCATGCAGGTCTTATGGAATGGAGAGCTTACTGATGCTTTCTCACCCACCTGTGGACTTCGACAGGGAGATCCTCTCTCACCTTACATTTTTGTACTCTGCTTAGAACGTTTATCGCAGACTATTTGCTCTAAAGTTAGTAGTAATTCATGGAAACCAATTAGAGTTAAACGTGACTCCCCTCCTATCTCACACATGTTTTTTGCAGATGATTTAGTCTTGTTTGCCGAGGCATCCGTGGAACAAGCTAGTGTTGTTACTAATTGCCTAGAAGAGTTTTGTCTCAGCTCAGGGCAGCGAGTTAGCAAACCCAAGTCCCGTATCTATTGCTCCCGCAATGTTTTACAGGGTTTGGCACATGCCATTAGCTTAACATGTGGCGTCCCATTGACCGATAACCTGGGAAAATATTTGGGCATACCATTAATACATGGCCGGACCAGTGCTAGCCTGTTCCGTTCTATTTCTGATAAGATTGATGAACGACTTCAGACTTGGAAAGTTAAAACATTATCTTTTGCTGGTAGGCTCACGCTGACACAATCGGTTTTGCAGGCCATCCCGACGTACTCGATGCAGATGCTCTCCATCCCTGTGTCCATTTGTGATGATGCTGATAGGAAGTCAAGGAAGTTTCTCTGGGGTTCTACGGCCGACCAACAGAAGCCCTCGCTTGTCAAGTGGGACACAGTCTGTGAGCCTAAAGCAAGTGGGGGCCTTGGCCTCCGTAATATGAGACAAGCTAATGAAGCTCTATTGGTCAAGTTGGCTTGGAAATTCCTTACCAATCCCAACTTGCTCTGGGTGCGGTTGCTCAAGTCTAAGTACGGCACGGCTAGTGGTTTCCTCCCTAAGATGGTCTCGGGACGAAACTGTTCTCATGTTTGGCGGGGAATTTGTAAAGCGTGGCCCACTCTCCAGCGAGGTGCTTCCTGGATACTGGGTGATGGGAGGAATGCTCGGTTCTGGACTGATAATTGGCTAGGGGGCAAGGCGCTCTGGAGTCCCAGGCCACCCAGCGGATCCCTGATGATCATATTCACCGTGATGTTGCCTCTTATGTATTATCTGATGGGTCATGGGACTTTGAGTCCCTTCGCCCCTACCTACCCCCAGTGGTGCTTGGGATATTAGCTCTGTCCCCCACGCCTACCCCAGCCAATGGTGATGACACTGTCATCTGGGACCACTCCAGCTCTGGGGAGTGCACTGCACGGTCTGCTTATCAGTTGGTCACCAACAGCCTGGAACCCCCCTCGCATGAGCCTTGGAAACTAGTGTGGAAGTGGCAAGGCCTTCCCCGAATTCAAACTTTCTTATGGCAACTTGCGCATGATGCCCTCCTAACGAATGCAACCCGGGCTTATCGACACATGACGGACATTGACACGTGTCCCAGATGCCTCCAATTTCCTGAGACTTGTCTCCACGCAATGCGTGACTGTGCCTTCGCTAAATCTGTTTGGCATCACCTCCTCCACCCTAATGCTTGGCATGTTTTCTTTGCAGGTAATTCTAGCACTGATTGGATCAGCATGGCGTTGAGTACATCATTGGCCCACAACTCGCACTGCCCCTGGCCCTTGTTATTCGGGGTAGGTGCATGGTGTCTCTGGAAGGAGCGTAATGACCGAGTTTTTCAATCTCACGTAGCCGATGGTGACCCCGGGAAGCTAGCGGATCGTATCATAGCCTTTACCTTTCAGATCTGGCGGGAGCAGCAGAAGCATGGAGCTGCTGGCCTACGCCCCTCGGTGTGTTCTCTTCCAGTTGGTTGGCATCCCCCTGAAGCGGGATGGGTGAAGGTGAATGCCGATGGTGCTGTGTGTAGAGCATCTAGCCGTGCAGGTGCAGGTGGTGTCATACGCACACCGGACGGGAAGTGGCTCCTTGGGTTCATGTATGGGTTACCTCCCTGTAGCCCATTCCTGGCCGAGCTTTGGGGCGCCTACGATGCCTTGTGTACGGTGTGGAGCTTGGGCTGCCGCCAAGTGATCCTTGAGGTGGACAACAATGATCTAGTCACGGCCCTCACCAGCCCAGGTTCAACTCGCTTCGAGAGGACACCTCTCATGGATTGCATTCGCGAGTTCCTCGGACGCCAATGGCTGGTTACTATAAGGCACACGTATCGTGAAGCGAATGCTGTCGCGGACTTACTTGCTAAGCATAGTATTGGAGCTGACCTGTCCCTTTCCTTGCTGTCTTCAGCCCCAAATTACTGTATGAGCCAATTAGTTCAGGATGCATCTGGTGCACATGTTCTTAGGGACTTTATGATGTAATTTTCCTTTCCTATTAATCGACAAAAAAAAAAAAAAGAGAGAGAGAGTAACGTATTCTGCTCAAAAGAAAACAATTAATGTATTGATGGAAAAGCGGAGATTATATGAATTAATTATCAAAATCAAGGAAGCCCTGCACCCGTTGTCTTCATTGCGACAATAGGCATGAATTTCTGTGATAGGTTCTCGAGGAATGAAGTTGGTAACTCATATTTGTTAGAATATAAAACCATTCTTGTGACTAGTTAAGATGGTCATTTAACGATGCTTGCTGACAAAAAAGAAAAAAATGGTCATTTAACAATCTTGTTCGGCTCTCAAGTAGTGATCAAATAATTAAGTTTCTATTTTCATTTGATAGGAAGATAATCAAGTTTCTATTGGTGTGACTAGACCTGACAATTGGTGTTTTCGTGTCGAGTCGAAACATAATCTCTAAACGGGTTTTGATTCTTCAACCCGACCTGATCTATTTAACAATCGTGTCGTGTCGAACAAGTTTATAAATCATGTGTTGGATTTAGGTTAACTTAATGTAAAAATTTACAAATTAGTTTGGAATTTATACTTTTTAAGCAAATAGATATATAATTAGAGTTTCTCATATATTAAATAAAATTACAAATTGTAGAACCAATGTAATAATATTTTAAAATATTTATAAACTATTATTGGATAATTTTTGTAACTTTGGCTTTAAATATTAAAATAAGTTTTGTATTACATAAATAAACTATATATACCCTAAATATAATCGGGTCATAAGTAAATACCTCTCAGGTTGGCGGGTCAACCCATGACTTAACCTATTAATTCTCGTGTTGTGTCGGGTCAGGTCAACCCCTTAAACTAAACAGGTTGAAAATCTGTGACAATTTAATTAGATGAGTCGCATCACATCAAAGTATCTTGCTGAATACACCTGAAGGAAAGCTTCTGCATGCCTTCGTCAATAAATTCCTTTTTGTAATCTTGAGTAGTGAACTAAAAAGAGAAAGAACCCTAAAGACAGTAGGATGGAAACGAATGAAATAAACCAAGAAGACTGTTCCAGTATTAGGTGATGGAAAAGAGAAAAAAGAAAGCATTATAAACTGATTGATTCCGCAACATATGGCAGCATATCCGCTTATTTATCTAAATTTATTCTTATTACGTGTATCATTATTTGAAAAAGCTACTAGCATACAAGAACGAACAAATCTTTTATGATAGTTTCTTGTTTTCCTTCTTATCAGACTTGCTAGACTTTTGACGGATATGGCATAACATTTGTCAAAGAAAGTGATGAGCATTGCCACTTGCAAATTAATGTATCTTTTCCTCAAAATAAAGGGTAACTTTTTTTCCCTATATTTTCAGTCGTTTTCCAATTTTGTTTGGTTGCTGCTGCCAGTAATGAAAGTAAATTACAAGTAGTAGTAGCAGTTCATGTGCATTAGCAGCAGCATCTTCTCTTTTTTTTTTTTTTTTTTTTTTTTTTCTAACCAGCAGCAGCATCCTCTCACGAGCTTGAATTATTGGGATTTCAAAAGGATAGTGATCAGTGGATGGAAAGGGCAGGAACAGAGAACAGGCTACAAGAATCGACAAGCTTGGTCACACATCACAATAGACCACAAGGTTTACTTTGCATATATAGACAAAACGCCAAAGAGAAAAAAAAAAAAAAAAAAGCCTTGCGCAATGCGGTCTAGGACTATGTCAGGAAGGAAAGACTAATTAGGAAGGTCATGTATGTTGCATTAATTATCATTTCTGGTTTTGTTTTGCCTCCTCTTATTTAATCTCTCCTTGCCTTTTCTTTTGTTTCTTTCCCTCTCCTTTTCTAATCAAGAGGTTATTATATTTATGGCATTTTTACCAAGTAAGTCTAGCTGAGGGTCTTGTTGTCCATATGTGCCTATAGTGTTATTATAGATAAAATTCAGTTCTGTTCAAAACCCAAGAAAATGTTAAAAAAAAGGGTACCATCAAGCCTTACTTCACCTTGATTTTACACTTGAAACACTAACACAAATATAGTATCAACTGAACACCAGTTGAAGCTCTTTAATGTGCCTCTCCTCCTCTTACAATACAAGAAGTTCCCTTCCCTCCTGTATTATGTGTAAAAGGACCACTAGAAAACGAGAGAGAGTATGTTGATAAAATAAAACATATCTTCCACTCTCTCTCGTCTTTACCATCCTCTCCTGTACATCACTTGCACTCTTTTGCGCACTCTCGTGAGCACAGTTATGTGACATCCTTTTCCGCCCGCCTAGCTATTATCAACATCTTACACCACCCACCCGTTAAGGCAAAGGTCTCAAGAAAAACTCAATACCATACAATATCATCATCATCTCTCCCTTACCTCCCTTCTTTCTGCTGTTTTATTGGCCTTCAAAATATAACTGTAGCTGTACTAGTAGTAGCAGCAGTAGTGCATACACAGAAAAAGACTGATAAATGGGGTTCATTTATAAGTTCATTTTATGCTTCCATGTTTCAGTACTTCTAATGGCCACTACCCTTAGAGTTTGCAGTGGCAGTGTATCTATCCAACTCAGCGATGACGTCTTGGGCCTCATAGTTTTCAAGTCAGACCTCATCGACCCAGCTTCCTCTCTAAGCTCATGGAACCAAGATGACAACTCCCCATGTTCGTGGAAGTTCATAGAATGCAACCCAGTAAATGGCAGAGTCATTCAAGTATCACTGGATGGTCTTGGATTATCAGGAAGACTCGGTAAAGGGCTACAAAAGTTGCAGCATTTGAAGGTACTATCACTTTCACACAACAACATTAGTGGGGAGATTAGTCCTGAGCTTGGTCTCCTCACCAGTCTTGGAAGGCTTAACCTGAGCCACAACAGCCTCTCAGGCCTCGTCCCATCTTTTCTTGAGAACATGAGTTCCATTAGATTCCTCGATATCTCCGAGAACTCACTGTCGGGACCCCTCCCTGATGATTTGTTCCAAGATTGTTTATCTCTTCGTTATCTTTCAGTGGCAGGGAATTCTCTCCAAGGGCCAATTCCTAGCTCATTAGCCAGGTGTTCTAGCTTGAACACGCTAAATCTCTCGAGCAACCACTTCTCTGGCAACCCAGATTTCTCAACTGGGATTTGGTCGCTGAAGCGGCTTAGAACACTGGACCTCTCGGGGAATGAGTTATCAGGGTCTGTGCCAAAAGGTGTATCGGCTCTTTATTACTTGAAAGAGCTGAGATTACAGGGGAACAGATTCTCAGGACCATTGCCCGTAGATATTGGATTGTGTCCACACTTGTATAGGGTGGAACTGAGCGACAATTTTCTCACTGGAGAAGTTCCTTCTTCTATGCAGAGGCTGCATTGGTTGAGTTATCTCGATTTGTCCAAGAATATGTTGACAGGTGATTTCCCTTTGTGGATAGGTAGCTTGAACAATCTCGGTTACTTGGACATATCTGGTAATGCACTCACTGGAAGCCTGCCACCATCAATTGGTGATCTGAAGTCTCTTTATTACTTGAGCTTGTCTGGTAACAAACTCACTGGTAATATTCCACCCTCAATAGTTTACTGTACCAGGTTGTCGGTAATCAGGTTGAGGGGTAACAGTTTTGAAGGTGGCATACCGAATGGTTTGTTTGATCTTGGCCTGGAGGAAGTAGACTTCTCACAGAATGGATTCATGGGTTCAATTCCACCAGCATCAAGTAAGTTTTTTGCGTCCATTCATACACTGGACCTTTCAAGAAATAATCTCACAGGGGATATTCCGGTGGAGATGGGACTCTCTTCCAATTTGAGGTACTTGAATTTGTCATGGAACAATCTCCAGTCCGGGATGCCTCCAGAGCTTGGCTATTTCCAGAACCTAATGGTTTTGGATCTTCGAAGCAGCGGCTTGGTTAGTTCTATTCCTGCTGATATATGCGAGTCTGGAAGCTTGAGCATTCTTCAGTTGGATGGGAATTCATTGACCGGCTCCATCCCTGAAGAGATTGGAAATTGTTCCTCTCTTTACTTGCTGTGAGTCTTTCACTACTAGTTTCTCTCTTGTTTTTTTTTTTTTTCTTTTCCGGTTTCAACTGAAATGCATGTACTTTTCTGTATGCGCAATAAATGTGAGAGTGCAATTAATTGTTTGCAGGAGCTTGAGCCACAACAACTTAAGTGGTCCAATTCCAGAGTCCATTTCACAGCTACAGAAGCTAAAGATTCTGAAATTGGAATCCAATGAACTTAGTGGTGAGATACCACAAGTTCTTGGAACATTGCAGAATCTTTTGGCCGTGAATATATCACATAACAAGCTCACGGGCCGGCTTCCTGCTGGCGGTATATTTCCAAGCTTGGATGCAAGCGCATTGGAGGGAAACCTTGGACTCTGCTCGCCTTTGTTGAAGGGGCCATGTAAGATGAATGTTCCAAAGCCCCTTGTCCTTGATCCCAATGCCTATGACAACCAAATGAAGGGTCACAATCCAAGAGATTCGTCCTTCTCAAGTTCCCATCACCACATGTTCCTCAGTGTTTCTGCTATCATTGCAATCTCAGCTGCTGCCTTCATTGTGTTCGGGGTCATGGTCATATGCTTACTAAATATATCTGCTAGGAAGAGGCTTGCATTTGTAGAGCATGCTTTGGAAAGCATGTGCTCCAGCTCTTCAAAGTCTGGAAATCTGTCCGCCGGCAAGCTTGTTCTGTTTGATTCAAAATCATCTCCTGATTATGTCAGCAATCCAGAATCTCTCCTTAATAAGGCTTCCGAGATAGGCCAAGGAGTGTTTGGAACCGTTTACAAGGTCCCATTGGGTTCTCAGGGGAGAATGGCAGCAATCAAAAAGCTCGTCACGTCAAACATAATCCAATACCCGGCAGATTTTGATCGAGAGGTGCGAGTGTTAGGCAAAGCAAGGCACCCGAATCTGTTATCACTGAAAGGATATTACTGGACTCCTCAGCTGCAGCTATTGGTGTCAGAATATGCACCTAATGGCAGCTTGCAAACAAAACTCCACGAGAGGCTGCCTTCTGCTCCTGCTCTTTCTTGGCCAAACAGGTTCAAAATTGTGCTTGGAACAGCTAAGGGATTGGCTCACTTGCACCATTCTTTCCGTCCACCGATCATACACTACAACCTGAAGCCGAGCAACCTTCTTCTCGATGAGAATTTCAACGCAAAAATTTCAGACTTTGGTCTCTCAAGGCTCTTGGCAAAGCTGGATAAGCATGTTATAAGCAGCAGGTTTCAGGGTGCCTTAGGGTATGTGGCACCAGAACTAGCCTGCCAGAGCTTGAGGATCAATGAGAAATGTGACATATACGGGTTCGGGGTCTTGATTCTGGAGATTGTGACGGGTAGAAGACCAGTTGAATATGGTGAGGATAATGTGGTGATACTAAATGATCATGTGAGGGCATTACTTGAGCAAGGGAATGTGATGGATTGTGTGGATCCAAGCATGGGTGATTATCCTGAAGATGAAGTGTTACCGGTGCTAAAACTGGCTCTAGTGTGCACCTCTCAAATTCCTTCCAGCAGACCTTCCATGTCTGAAGTGGTACAGATATTGCAGTTCATCAAAACCCCAGTTCCACAAAGAATGGAGATCTTCTAGGTGAAACCAACCAAACATCATAGTTGACTTTGCTTAATTTGTATCTAGAAAGCAAAAAAAAAAAAAAGAACTCATTTGCTTAGTTTCAACTTCAGCCACATGTCTTCGATCTTGACATTTATATTTGTTTTCTCAATTTTCGCTGCATTCATCTGAATTGTATTGTGAATTTCGAGCATTATAGCTGCTTAGTCTTTGACTGTAACCACTGTCTTGCTTTCCTTTTTAGGGGGCCTTCTCTTCCTTTTTTTGAACATTCATGATGGCAACTCTGTTGTATTCTGGATTAGTTAATTTTGTATGGTGTAAGTAAGAGTTAAGCCATGACTAGAGTTAAGTAATGTAGTGGTAATCGCCCTAGCTATGTCTCTAGAATTTGGTTTCGATTCACAATGGTAGTGGCGGTGATGACCGATCCCGTGATAGTGATTCTTGAGCTTCCTAGTGTCCTAGTAGAAGGTCTTTCCTATCAGAGGATGTAATGCCATAATTTATCATTTTCCAGACTGTTTTTGCCCACATGCCATTATCGCTTCATCAGTTGGCATTGTCCCGTGTTCTGTCGATCTTGAGAAGGGTTTGTGGGTATTATATTCCAATGTGAATTTTTGGACCACACACTCTTCTTTTTTGGGCTTCAGCTGCACAGCTCCCATTTGATTTGGTACACAAGATTACGGCTTTGAAAATAAACTCTCAGTCTTTGATGGTAGATAGATAGTGTAACCCAGCAAAGCTCCTTGCACGGTTGTCCTATTTAATCAGGGTGAACTTGGAAGAGAGGAATATTCCTAGAGAAACCAAACCACCATTTGCCTTTTAAATGGTTTTTTTCTGAATTCTTCTGAGAGAGGAAGAGAGCACACAAGCTTGCATTAAATGAAGGGTCGTTGGCTTGGCTATGGCAAAAACCGACGCAGGACAAAACAAAACAACATGAGAAGGAAGAAAAAGGTCCCCCAGTCAGTGGCAAATGGAACAAATTGTCATTTCCAATAGGTGGGGTTCATAACAAAACAAATCAATGAACAGATGAAAGAGATAGTTCATTAAAGATTTCACGTGGAGTCTGAGGTAAAAATGGATAAACAAACATGGCTGGGCTGGTAACTTAGTTTCAATGGAGTACCCCCATCCTTCTTTTTTTTTTTTTTTTTCTCTTTTCTTTTTTTCTGGATATAATCGAAAGGACTAAGGTATCAGGCATGCCCATGGATATTTGTTGTAAGTATGTTTAATTATCACAACTCACATTTCATAAATTATATCCCTTTCGCGTAATAATGAGATATAACAAATTTTAACTTCATTAATTAGATTTTATTAAAAAAAATTTTCCTTTTCCCAGCAAAACAACGAATTCTGAACAATACACGCATTATTTTTATATCTCAACTGCTTCTTTTTTATTATTTATTTTTTTCCAAAATAAGCCCATATGGTTTTTGAAAATTGCAATCTTCTAAAATATATATCCAAGATTCCTATTAATAAAATTCTCTCTCTATATATCTATTTTTTATGTCTCTTTTATTTAAGAGGTTTTATAGAAACATAGCCAATCTATAGAAAAAAAATTAGTAAAAAATTTACTGAAATAATAAGTTTTTTTTTGAGGAAAGAAATAATAAGTTATTTAATTGTACTAGATTAATTTTTTTATTGCATTCTATAAAATTATACGATATAGTACTTTTATTATTTGACCACACTAGAAAATAAAAAATGTTTTAATTAATTTTACTGCACAAAAACGTGTCAATTTCATTAAAAGTCTAAAAATTTGAAACTCTAGCTTATTATAAGATTGTTTCTAACTCTTAATAAAACTAGTACAATACCCCGTATGTCATACGAGAGTCAATAATGATGCATTAATATTTATTAAGAGAAACAAATCAAATGAGGATGTATTAAACAACAATTTTATTCTAAAAAATAATCATAATTTCATCCAATTAAGAAAGATTAAATGGTTTTTTCTCCACAGATAAAAAAAATAAATAGTAAAAAAAACATAGGATAGAAAAGAAAGTGATTATGAAAATATAACAATAATACTCACTTATATGAAAACATACAATTCAAAGGTAAATTATTTTAAGAGTTTGATTTGGAGAAAACTACATTAGTAAGGGAGAGAATTCAGTAAAACTAATAAATCTTATTGCTATATTAAAAAAAAATAATTTGAATTTAAAAAGAGAACTTCAATATCACTATTTTTAAAAAGAAAAATAATTTAAAAGAGATTATTTTGAAATGATAATTTGAATAAAAAAAATTAGAGAAGCCTCAAACAATCAAACATCTAACTAATATTGAACCATGTCTCTGCTATTAGGTGGAATTCAAGACCCTAATAAATATAAAAAATAATTTTACTTTATTAAAACACAATATATGGGAATAAACCCGAGTTTTGTTTTTTTTATTAATGTTTAATACGAGAGAAGCCTAATAGGAGGATTATGATTGTTTTAGAATTTCTTGAAATCTATTATATATATATATATTAAACATAATCCTATTAGGCTTCTCTCGTATTAAACATTAATAAAAAAAACAAAACTCGGGTTTATTCCCATATATTGTGTTTTAATAAAGTAAAATTATTTTTTATATTTATTAGGGTCTTGAATTCCACCTAATCCACCCGAAAAAATTCCTCCTGTCCAATAAACTTTTTGCCAGTGTGCCTTAAATGCTTAAGGGGTATAATTACCATACAAGTAAATTAAAGAACAGATCAGAATAAATTAGTCATGCACATCAAAACACTAAAAAAAGGAGTGCGGTTAACACTGCAAATATCGCCTCCCGAGACTGAAACCTCAAACCCTATATTTCTGTATTTTTAAGCAGGCAAAATATCATAGAATTGAGTTCTTTGGACTTCAGGTCAGATCCCAATGCGTGCAACTTCAACAATTAGGCTTTTACACCTCCAACGCGCAGGGGATCAAAGGCGAGATCAACAAATGGGGATATTATAGCATAAACGAGCATTAGACTTTCTAGTATCAATTCATAAAAAAAATAATGAACTAATTTGGCATACGCCAAGAAGCCTAAGAAGACTTCGTGATGGAAAGAGCACATCAGAATTCCATTCCTACTGCTCATTCTCAAGAACTAAAAGTCATTCCATTATACTAGAACATGCTTTAAAACTGAATAACAAAAACAAAGAGAGGTACGACGCAAAATTACAAAATCATTTCCCAGCACGATTTGCTGCTATGCAGATAGTGCTTTCTTGATCAAAATCTTTCATTTTGTAAACGGGACAGCGTCCTCAAAAGTACATCATCCCCTTCTCCATCAACACAACAATATTTTTTTCTACCAAGTACCAGACACAAGTTCAATTGTCATGCAATGCCTTTGTCAAGTATAACCGGCTGAAGCTCTGGCCAGCAACCCTGCAATATTTGAAGTGCAAATAATCAAATATGAACGTATGTCAATGGGTCTAAATAGTAGAGAAAGGTGACCAAGAGAGCAGACATCAATAACTTAAAAGAATAAAAATAAAATCAGGAACTTCTTATTCCGCCCTTAGAGGTGGGAAGTGTGAGAAACCTGATGCCTGAGCAATACGTCTTAAACCTAACAAAGATAGGAAAGAAAAGTAACAAGGAAAACCAGTAAAACATTTTCCAGCGACATACGCATTGATCTGGTTGCAGTAGTTTGCAATCTGATTGGTTATGAGAAAACTATCCAATCGTGATGGTTCAAGAAGAGGCTTGAAGATTGGGTTTGAAGGATCCTCTTCAGGCAAGGGCTCTTCTCCAGCATTCTTTCGTGCAATATTCTCAGCCCTACAAAAGCCAATAGGATCAAAATGAAGATATAAAGTCCAATAAAAAATAATATATAGATGAAAGGACACTGGAGAACTAATCCCGACCAACTAATAGCAGCAATAACATGCTTCAAGAGCTTCAGAAGAACCAGAGACTCCACTAAGCAATTTCCACTGGGATAAAATTGTTATTTTGCAGGCAATTTATGAAGGATCTGTATGGAGTTTTGCTTCCAAAACATTCATGTATACATGAAGATGTAAACTGCCTCCAGTTGAACTATCTTCATGCTTTACACGATTACACACTGATTTGAGACAAGAGGAACTCTGCCCCAAATTAAACTACACAGATGGAGTTGATACCCTGTCTCAATTTAGCTGATTCTTTTTAGATTACATTTCATATGTAATATCAGAAATACATATGAATACAGCCTTGATAAAACACTAGAAAAAACAATTTGATTTCATGTGGGATAATCTCTTTTTCATAGAAATAAAAACTTTTAAACAAACAGCAAAACAAAATTATTACGCACTATAAGAAAGGAAATTAGGCACAACGAAATAAAGTCTTAAAACCAACACCCCACCTTCTCTTCTGAAGCCATGCTTGCTGCTGAGCTTGCTGACGTGATAGGTTGCGGTAATGATATTGGAGCTGCAAAAGAAGCCCGTTGTCAAATAATTAATTATAAGGAACCACTTACCCCACCAATATCAATTAAAAAAAAAGAGAAAACAGACCCTCTGTTGTTCAACTTGTAAGTCATCCATGCATTCAATCAAAAATTCCACATTTCTCTCCAAATATGGACTGGTTGACAGTTGCAATCGGTCATAATCACACTAACACAGAAAAACAGAGAAAGAAAAAAAAAAAATTAGGCACATAAAGATCACTTACAAAATTCCCTGTCAGAAAAATCAATATTTTACCTGGGTAACTGGTGTATCAGCTTCAAGCCCAGTCATGAAGGCACTGATAAGTGCAGAATTTGAGACCTTGATCTGAAAGCATATATATCTATGCATTAGAAATAGAATATATGTCTACTTGTAAGATCAAAACATAACTTGGCATCTCTATCTATGAAGACAGACAAATTATTCATCTTGGCCCACAAAGAATTAGGAAAATTTCAGAAACTTACAGGAATTTCCTCAAAAATATCCACCCATGATAAGTTTTTCTCCCTCAACCTATTTGGAACAAAAGAAACATTAGAATATAACACAGTTAAATAGCTCAGATCCAAATGCCCATGTAGTCAAAGAAAATATCTTTACTTCTCTCCAGTAAAATTGTTATTGCGGTACAGTTCCATGAAAGAATCGCACAACTTCAAGGCCTTGAGAGCTAAGACACCTTGATTGGATCTTGAAGGATCATATATTATGCAAACACATCTTCTGATATTTTCCTGAGATAATAACCCATATTATAACCCCTAAAATAGAAAATGATCCCAACTTGAGGAACGCAACAGATAAGTATCAGTTCTGGGAAAGATAGCACGTGAATGCATATAGAAAAAAAATAACATAAGCCAGCTTCCTTAGAAATATATGTAGTTAGCTAAAGTGTAAGCATATATGCACACTATGAATTTCATGTGTACTTCAACTTCTCAGCTGATGATGCAATAATAAAAGGTTGTATGGCCATTTACTCTGTGTGGATAGAATTGGATGATAAACAAATTATTAACTTCATTCAGTAGCGGACACCTTAACTCCAACAGACACTTGCGACTGGATTTCTCAATAAGTTTATCTGAATGCATCTGTGCAACGGTGAGGCGGGAGCAGCACTAATTGAAAAACATCAATATGTCCAAGAGAATGCAAAAGATCTTGTTCCTAACATCAACCATTACTCATGTTTCAAGCTTCAATGAAACAACCCATCAGATCCATAATTCAAACAGAAATTACAAGGAACAAATTTCCAGAACTACAAGGAACAAATTTATGTACCATTCCTTGCACATTATTGAACAACCATGTTGATGGTATACGGAAGCCAAAGTTCCCCCCATACCTATATTGTTTCCTAGAGCTCAAACTATGACTTCATCAAGTTTCCCTCCCCAAGTTATCAGGTGTAATTGCTAGCAAGAGCACAGCAAATATTTTATCTGCTTAAAAGTTATTTCTAAACACTCAAAACTATTCTCCGAAAGACGATAAAATGAAGATAAATTATGCACCCAATCACAACATTATCAATCAAATAGCGACAAGTTCCCTCACTCTCACTCTGGTATTTAGGTTATTTCCAGAAAAACAGACAAAGAGAGATGAACTAAGATGCAGAAAGCACGGTAAGAAACTATACAAATGAAACAAATAGACCAAAACGAAATAGAAAAGATACCTGGTAGTTCATAAAGGTCTCAATCAATTCTGCAGTCTGAAAGCAACCTAATAGCATTGATTGATACCTGAAATTGAGAAGAAAAAAGAGTGAAGGATACGTAATAGCAATTATAAGAAAACATCACGTACAGGATCAAACACATTTCTATGTAGAGTTCTAAAGAGACTACCCTTTTACAGCGGTAACATTGTCACGGAAGCTATCAATATCTCAGCTCTATGGAGAGAAGAAAGAAAATCTAGTCCAACGTTTTTTGAGAAATTATAGTAACAGATCCTAAAAGTTTTTAAAACTTGAAAAAAGAACAAGAAACATGATACCAACAGAGACAATATCAAAACAAATATTTCAAATACATGCTCTAGCAATTCCAACGTACAATTCATAATAGGTGGGTAAAACATGATTCCACGAAAACAAGAACTCCAGCATAGTCGAAAAACTCTAATGGTATTCAATTGACATAACAATCAAGACTGTTGTTATTGTCATAGTATGAATGTTGGTTCCTTCATAGATACTGGCAAAACAAGCCTTTGCTCGAACAGGAATGAAAATTTCTTTTAAAACATATACAGGAATTCTTGATAAAATCATCAATGCATAGGGTAAAACTCACCATCCAACAGTGTTATTGTCAACATTGACCTCTCTCAAGCACCTCATCATTTCAAGCTGATAATTGGCGCCATCAGCTTCAATCTCTTCATCATCCTCCCGAATCTGCAAGAACAACATGAGATTACAAAAAAAAGATACAACGCAAACAAAAAAACAAATCCAAGAGAGGAATAATTCAACATCGGGAACTCAACCCACGCTTACCGGGAAAGGGAAGCAATTGGTGACCTCAAGCACGCTACCAACATCCAGCCCAAGAAGCTGCCCAGTGACCAGAGATGGCGCAAACTCCTTGCAGTGCTTGATTATCTTCAACACAACCTAATAAAACCCCCAAAAAATATAAACAATAAAAAATAGCCCGACACTCCGGGGATAGAAGTTATAAAACCCTATTGTACTTTCAAATTCAGTTCTATTTCAAAAATAACGTAAGGAGAAAACAAAAAAAAAAAACAAAATCGATAGATCGAAGGAGCAAACAAGAGGGAGGGAGGGAGTAGTACAAGTCCTTCGATCTGAACGACACGGAGTGGAGGAGCGACTTGCTCCTCGGTGGCTGCCACCTGAAGGAACGACCTCGGCGCCGCCGCCGCCGCCGCCGCTACTGCTGCTGCTGCTGCAAAACAGCAACGAAACCACAAAATCAAAGCATCAGTGAAAATACAACTTTTTTTTAAGTTATGAAACTGTAATATAGGTTAGGAAATATACGTACAGCTAGGGTTAGCCATCGTTGGTGGTGGTTCTACGGTGGCGCACTGGAGCTGAGAGAGGTCGGCGAAGATTTTGGCGGTGCTGCCTCTGCCTTTAAACCCTTATGTTGTTTTATTATCGGAGACGGCTCACTGAACAATATGCGAGTGCCCTACTCACCTTCACCATATATGTGTCCTTATTTGTAATTTCAACCAGAGCTAAAAAAAAAAAAAAAACCCACACATGAATCCCGACTATTCAATTAGAAACAGTCATTGGTTAACATGATACTTATTCTTAAAAAAACTAATATTTATATAAAAAAACATTAGGATAAGTATTAAAATAAAAGATCAAAATGGAATTAGGAAAAAAAAATGGAAGAACTACCAAATTATATTAAGTTGCAACGTGACATTATGTTTCATAAATAAATAAATGTAGAAAATTTGGTTCACATATGCTCTAAATAAAAAAAGATAGATGTTATATAAAGGTACTAAGTGTTTCTAAAAAAAAAAGGTACTAAAATAATTTATTTAGGGAAAAATTATTAAATATAAATAATTTAAAATCTATATAAAAGATGAAGCATATAAAAAGAATTTATTCGCACAATATAACATTCTCAAAATTGAAAATAATATTATTGTTATGAATAATTATTGTGAATGTCAATTTTACCAATATTTTTACCTTTTGGTAAGATTGATTTTACTATACTTTTTTTCTTGAGGGAAAACACTGTGTGTAAATTTTATTCAAGATGAATAGAGGTTACATCAGCAGTAGAGAGTTCTAGCACAGCACTAGGAAACTTTGAAAACCAAAAGCGTTCAACGCATGCAAACAATCAAGATGACATAGTTTATGGACCATCTTATTACATAATCTTGGAATAAACTGAAATTGAAAAGAATCAAAAAGACTAGCTAAAGATGAAATGTCGCCAATAACACGACCTAAAGGAGTGTTAAGAGGGGATTGAGCCTGAAGTGCATGTATTACCACCTGTGAATCCATCTCAAGTATGATTCGTGAAAGTTGCATTTCAAGTGCCAAGCTTAAACCAAAGCGAGCCGCAGAAGCTTCACCCACTACCGGAGATAGCGTTGCCGGTACATGTTTTATCGCCATTGCCAACACCAAACCATTCCAATCCCGAATGACTGCCCCAAACACCGAACCAGTAGACGGATGTATTGCAACATCAGTGTTTAACTTGAGGACTTGTGGAGGAGGGAGCTACCACCGATCTGCTCTCACAGCACAACGAACTTCCTGGGAACAAGAATTGGCATCCATATACTCAGCAAGAAAATGTGACGCTGCCAATGCCACCTGGTTTGGAGTCTCTTAAACCTGCTGAAAGATCAACATGTTTCTGCTCTTCCAAATAAGCCAGCATTGAGTGATGATCTGCTCTAATTCTTGGGCACTAAGCACCGATGAAATACCTTCAACCAATTATGAGCATGCTCAGCTGAAATAGCGCAAATATCCACAGGAAAATTACGTTGCTGCCAAATCTCTTGGGACCAAGGATAGTCCCGTAACAGGTGGAGGATGGATTCCCCAGGAGCATTGCACCTAGGACATGTCGTATCCACTGTATGTAATTGGGCCGCCACATTAGTCCGGACAGGGAGAATGTTAGTGCATATCTTCCGTGCAAATGACCGGACCTTAGGGGGAATATTAAAAGACCAAAGACTTTTCCACTAGGAGGTAGAACAATCAGGGATCAAGGGCTGAGAGGTCGCGGATTGAGGATAGAGCATTGACAGGGATACCGAGTAACCACTCTTGACCGTGTACTGTCCCGACGGGCTAAGAAACCAATAGGGATTATCATCAATGGATTGACCATATAAAGGAATGCTTTTAATCAACTATGCTTTTTCCTGGTCAAAAATTGAATCGATAAGCTCATAGTCCCACTCTGTCATGTCTGCCCGAATGAGAGAGCTGACAGTGGCCTCTTGTGTAAGGGTAGATACCGAGGACCTCACATAACCATCTCCATCCCGTGGCAACCATTGATCGCCCCATATGCGAGTCTGCCTTCCATCTCCAATCAACCAGTGCACCCCCTACTCAAGAACCGAACGAGCCTTCATAATGCTTCTCCAAGTATAACTGGGGTTATGGCCGAGAGAAGCCTTCATAAAAGATGTTCAAGGGAAATATCAGGCTTTAAGTATACGCGCCAATAAACTGTGTTCGTTGGAAAGTAGCCTCCACCCTTGCTTGGCTAGAAAAACCAAGTTAAAAGCATCCAAAGAACGAAAGCCCAGCCCCCTCCCCCCCCCCCCCCCCACTGATTTCCTCCTGCAAAGCTTATCCCACGAGAGCCAATGAATCTTGCGTTTGCCATCCCGTTGTCCCCACAAAAATTTCCAGATAAGAACTTCGATTTCATCACATATGTAAGCCGGTAAAAGGAAACAACTCATAACATTGTTAGGAACTGCTTGGACAACTGCTTTTATAAAAAGTTCACAGCCAGCATCAGATAAATATCTTTCCTTCCATTGACCCATTTTCTTGAGAATCCTGTCCCTAACACATGCAAAGACCCGCTTCTTTGACCTCCCCACCATCACAGGTAACCCCAGATACTTCTCAAAAGTGTCAACTGCCTTAACTCCTAGATCCCCTTGGATACAAAGTATTGACTGTTCAGGTACATTTCGGCTAAAGAACACTTCTGACTTCTCTAAGTTAACCTTCTGGCAAGAGGCCAATTCATACTGCATCAAGAGAGAGGCAATCACTCTAGCTTCCGGGACGATTGCCCTGGCAAAAAGAATGTTTTCATCAGCAAAAAATAGATGAATAATAGTTGGGGTACCCCGACAAACCTGCACTCCATGTATTCGACCTTCAGCACTCGCCTTGTTAATCAATGCCGACAAGCCCTCCGCACAAAAGAGAAAAAGGTAAGGCGAAAGAGGATCACCCTGCCTTATACCTCTCGTGGGAAAGAAAGTCTGTTGTGGGCACCGATTAATCATGAGAGAGTAAGACACTGAACGAACATACCTCAAGATCAGGTCCACCCAAAGATCACTAAAACCGATTCTGGATAGGACACCCTCAAGAAAATTCCATTCAACCCGGTCATATGCTTTGCTCATATCCAGTTTGATACCCATAAAACCCCTCTTACTAGAGCAACTCCTCTTCATGTAGTGGAAGGATTCGAAGGCAATAAGAGCATTGTCAGTTATTCACCTTCCTGGTACAAAAGCACTTTGCTCATCTCCAATTAAATCCGGAAGAATAAGTTTCAACATGTTAGCAATTGTCTTCGTAATAAGTTTAAAAACCACATTACAAAGGCTAATCAGGCGAAACTGACCACAGTTGATGAGTGTGAAATATGCATAGTTTTAGACATGATTTTAGAGATAAATTGCTCATATTTCATTATGATCATACGCCTCCCTATGCACTATTTCATCATATTTCCAATAATTCCACCCCTTACTGCATGATTAGTGATTTCAGGTGCATTTCGACCAATTCGGGAGGATTTCATTGCATTTGAAGAAACAGCCTCAGTTACAACATGAGCCTGTTTCGGATCACAGCATGAGCCTGTTTCGGACCACAGCCTGAGCCTATTGCAGAACCCTTGAGCCTGTCCCTGAGGCTGTTGTTCACTGAAATTTCAATTGGGGGCGGCAAACCATCTTCAAATCACAGGATTTCCACTGAAACTCACAGCCCTCGCCTCTATCCAAAGAGAACTTATGATGTTTCATCATCTACAGAAGAGGCTGAAATCGATTGGAGAAGGAAGTCGAATGAGGACTGCAAATAGACCATGCACAGGCTCAGCTTATGTGTCCTGCAAAACCCAGAAATTACAAGAGAAATATAAAAATACACCACTTGCACCACTTGCTCCACTAACATAAACAAACATTCTCCTGACGTTCCCAGAGCACTTTCCAGAGGAAAAGGGATAGGCACATGCCACTCAGAGAGAATCCACCAATCAACTTGCTGCCCATCACGCCTATCCTGACACACACGCTGGAAGGCTGACGAACCAACCTGCCCAAACCCCCATACCTTCTAGCAAGTTGGGAGGAAGAAGAATAGGGGAGCTGCACCTACAAAAGAAGAAGGGGAGAAGTGACGACAATCCCATGAATCTAGGGAATAACCCATCGATCAAAAACACCCAGAGATTGGTAGAAGTTTTGGAACAGAGGCAAAAATCTAGTTTCAAGGGGCATACGATTCTGCAGCATTTGCTGCAGAAATCGTGTTGCCCCTAGCCTCCAAGTTGTTCCTAACCCAATGCTTTTATTTGTTTTTGTAGTTCTTGTATTTCTGGGTATGAATTAAACAACCCCTCTTAGGTTGAAGGGGTGCAACATGTCTCTGGTTTTTATGTAATAAATTGCTCTTTTCATATTCTTATCCCGTTTTCTTGTTTTGGTTGTTGCGTACTTGATACATGTCTGAGTTCTGGCCAAACCCTCGCATGATTACAGGTAGCTAGGTGAAGGACCGAAAGGAGAAACCATAGCTACTGGAACAACAACAACCAACCCTTAGTTTTTAGCTTTTGACAGGAGTTAGAAACTAATTGAGGAACTAACCTCAACACCAACCTTAATCCCCTGTGTTTGACCGATGCGAGAGCATTAGGAATGTGAGAACCATGGGAGGCACCTATGAGCGAAAGCAAATGGGTGCAGTATAGGTTGAGAGCGCCTGCAAGAACTGATTCTATTAATTGACTCTTTTGCTGTCAACAGCCTCAGCCTGTACAGCACAGCCTCAGCTTGTGCCTAGTACAGCCTCAGTCTGTGACAACATGGTTAAGAAGATAACAAAATTCCTAAGTAGTAGCCTGGTGAAGGACCGAAAGGAGAAGCCAGGAGTGCTAGACCAACAATAAGTCAGCCTTCACCCCCTAGCCGTTCGAAAGAGGATATGGAGAGACTGTGGGTATTTAGCACCAACACTAAACTTCACCCTTAAGTGAACATCTATTCTAGTGACAAGGGGTAGATGGAAGCTTAGGGAACTATCAATAAGATCGTAAGCCGTTGATAGTACACTAGGTTGGGAGCCCCTTCAAGACATTTTATTAGATACAGCCTCACCCACAGGCTCAGCCTGTGCCTGAGGCTGTTGAGCAATTTAAGGCATAAAAGAGGACATGTGAACGCCGGATGCCTAAGACTTCTCTCAATCTGATCTCTTCCTATTTCAATTCTGTTGTTAGTTTAATTTCATTGCTTAGTTTATATTTCAATTAGCATACACCCGAAAATTACCTCTTATTATTCATTTCCAGCCTAATTTGTCTAATTTGAAGGGTAACAGACTCAACCCAGTCCCTGTGGATGCGACCTTGATAAGTACTACAACAACCCTGTGCACTTGCAGGAACCCGTTGCGGATAGACGACATCAAGTTTTTGGCACCGTTGCCGGGGACTGGTGCTTGATACTATTACCTTTTATTTGGATTTATTAGGCTTTTTATGATTTAAACTTTTTTTTTCTTTGGTTATTTTTGTTTTCTTTGTGTGTTTTTCTTATGTTGCTATCCTCTAGGTGCTGCAAATCGATGAGAAAAGGAATCGACAAGTCAGAATTTAGCCAGGGAAGTTCTAAACCCTTTCCACTTTTGCATTTCATGACGCTTTGCAATAAGAGTTGTTATGGTGGTTTACGTGCTAACACACACATGATGAGCTTGTGTTATTTTGCATTTTGATTATGTCATTCCACCTACCCAATGGCTAATTCAGCAAAATAAGAGGACTAGACTTGTTTAGATAGGAACTGATCAATCCTGTCTACATAATCCACTATCCCCTCCCCCAATCGATTTGGAATATTTAGAGTTTACTTTAGATAACCCCCTCTTACCATATAGCTTAGTTTCAGTTTGGGGTACTCTAGTATTTGTTATTTTCTTTGAAATTTTCTATGTGTGATTCTTTTTTTAATTAATTTCGGCATTGCACCCTATTTTTGGTTTTGTTTGGCAGCGAGGACACTGCAGATTTTCAGTTTGGGGTATTTTAGGGTGCAATTTAGCCATGTATGACTTCATGTACTTTTTTGAATTTCAATAAATGCAATTTCAAGTTCATCTATTTTCATTATATTTCTGACAGTGTGAGCCTGTCTCTATATTTAGGCATCCTTTCTTATTCCATTAAATTCTGCTTAATTTCCGATCTTATGACTTGTCTTACCTTTCCAAAGGAACAAAGCAGGACTAATCAAGTAGCTAAATTCCATTAAATCTGTCACTTGGGAAGATTCTTTCCAAATTTTTTCTAAATTAAACAGGCTCAGTCTGTTTACCATAGAACAGGCCCTTACCTCTATCAAGGCGAAATTTTAAGCTGAGCTTACAAGCAAAGAAAGGATCTAGGCTATCTTTGGCATACCTACAGACCACACAAAACCACAACTCACTCATCAGACCCTTGCAACCCCTATTTGAGCCGATTATAATGGCCCATTTCATTCATTTACCCAGCATATTCCACCTCAACCTTTGCAGCCAAAATAGGGGTCGTCAGTATCTAAAGGCACATTTTCCTTCAAACAGCCTCACCCTATCGATGAGCCTCTGAGCAAGATTTGATCAAGTTTAGAAATGAGATTGCCCATACTCAGCCAATACAAAAATCAGATCGCTAATAGATACATGTACTTTCCTCTCCCTTGAAAAAGAAAAAGGAAAGATGAAAATAGGGAAAAAAAAGAGTAAAGAAAAAAAACAAAATAAAGAAAAGGGAGGAAGGACAGAGGCAACATCTGGCGAATCATACTCCATCCTAGAAGACAAATCCAATCCAATTGTTGGAGTAGTTGGTTACACCAAAAGGTGGCTGAAGCATCAGGGTATAGTTGCTGAACAGCTTGAGACATCAGAAAATATGAAGTCAAACAACCTCTACACAGTCTCAGGCTGTTCATGAACAAAAACCAAAAGAATCGAGTTCACAGGCCATTGACCCTTGCTAAATCCGTCCGCGCTGCTTTGAGAACCATCACCTGGCCTCAATACAACACAGTTAAGCCCTAGTGATCTTAGCTTGATGACTTATGCACATTAGCGGAGACAAGAGGTAATGGGTCTGCATATGAGGTAATGTTTTCACTTCCAGAAAAATGATTTTGGCAGGATCCCTTTGACGACAGATGATTAGAGGTTAGTTGCAAGATTACTCCTGTGGTTTTTATGACAAAAACTACTGACAAGGAATTTGATTGAAATTGATGCAGTCTTGAAGGGAAATAAAAGAATGCTTAAATTGAGACATTACGAGAGAGAAGCCTAGTGAAAATTTGATGCATTGGGATTAGCCTTTTTCTTTCCTTCAAATCATGCCTCCTTACCTTCTCTGTTTGCTCGAGGACAAGCAAAATCTTCAGTTTGGGGTATTTTGATGAGTGTGAAATATACATAGTTTTAGGCATGACTTTAGAGATAAATTGCTCATATTTCATTATGATCATACGCCTCCCTATGCACTATTTCATCATATTTCCAATAATTCCACCCCTTATTGCATGATTAGTGATTTTAGGTGCATTTCGACCAATTCGGGAGGATTTCATTGCATTTGAAGAAACAGCCTCTGTTACATCATGACCCTGTTTCGGATCACAGCATGAGCCTGTTTCGGACCACAGCCTGAGCTGTTGCAGAACCCTTGAGCCTGTCCTTGAGGCTGTTGTTCACTGAAATTTCAATTGGGGGCGGCAAACCATCTTCAAATCACAGGATTTTCACTAAGACTCACTGCCCTCGCCTCTATCTAAAGAGAACTTATGACGTTTCATCATCTACAGAAGAGGCTGAAATCGATTGGAGAAGGAAGTCGAAGGAGGACTACAAATAGACCATGCACAAGCTCAGCCTGTGTGTCGACAGCCTCAGCCTGTGCGTCCTGCAAAACCCAGAAATTGCAGGAGAAATATAAAATTCCACCACTTGCTCCACTAACATACACAAACATTCTCCTAACGTTCTCATAGAACTTTCCAGAGGAAAAAGGATAGGCACATGCCACTCAGAGAGAATCCACCGTAAAGAATGATTATCCTCTGTAAAGGGTACCTTGGAACTTACAATCCACCAATCAACTTGCTGCCCATCACGCCTATCCTGACACACACGTTGGAAGGCTGACGAACCAACTTGCGCAAACCCCCACACCTTCCAGCTGGTTGGGAGGAAGAAGAACAGAGGAGCTGCACCTACAAAAGAAGAAGGGGAGAAGTGACGACGATCCCATGAATCCAGGGAATAACCCATCGATCAAAAACACCCAGAGATTGGCAGAAGTTTTGGAACAGAGGCAAAAATCCAGTTTCAAGGGGCACACAATTCTGTAGCTTTTGCTGCAGAAATCGTGTTGCCCCTAGCCTCCAAGTTGTTCCTAACCCAATGCTTTTATTTGTTTTTATAGTTCTTGTATTTCTGGGTATGAATTAAACAACCCCTCTTAGGTTGAAGGGGTGCAACTTGTCTCTGGTTTTTATGTAATAAATTGCTCTTTTCATATTCTTATCTCGTTTTCTTGTTTATGTTGTTGCATACTTGATACATGTCTGAGTTCTGGCCAAACCCTCGCATGATTACAGGTAGCTAGGTGAAGGACCGAAAGGAGAAACCATAGCTACTGGAACAACAACAACCAACCCTTAGTTTTTAGCTTTTGACAGGAGTTAGAAACTAATTGAGGAACTAGCCTCAACACCAATCTTAATCCCCTGTGTTTGACCGGTGCGAGAGCATTAGGAATGTGAGAACCATGGGATGCACCTATGAGCGAAAGCAAATGGGTGCAATATAGGTTGAGAGTGCCTGCAAGAACTGATTCTATTAATTGACTTTTTTGTTGTCAACAGCCTCAGCCTGTACACAGCACAGCCTCAGTCTGTGCCTAGTACAGCCTCAGTCTGTGACAACATAGTTAAAAAGATAACAAAATTCCTAATTTGATTCTTGATTGACTATTGGGGAGTTTCTTTTAATCAAGTAGTAGCCTGGTAAAGGACCGAAAGGAGAAGCCAGGAGTGCTAGACCAACAATAAGTCAGCTTTCACCCCCTAGCCGTTCGAAAGAAGATAGGGAGAGACTGTGGGTATTTAGCACCAAAACTAAACTTCACCCTTAAGCGAACATCTATTCTAGTGACAGGGGGTAGATGGAAGCTTAGGGAACTATCAATAAGATCGTAAGCCATTGATAGTACACTAGGTTGGGAGCCCCTTCAAGACATTTTATTAGATACAGCCTCACCCATAGGCTCAACCTGTGCCTGAGGCTGTTGAGCAATTTAAGGCATAAAAGAGGACATGTGAACGCCGGATGCCTAAGACTTCTCTCAATCTGATCTCTTCCTATTTCAATTCTGTTGTTAGTTTAATTTCATTGCTTAGTTTATATTTCAATTAGCATACACCCGAAAATCACCTCTTATTGTTCATTTCCATTCTAATTTGTCTAATTTGAAGGGTAACAGACTCAACCCAGTCCCTGTGGATGCGACCTTGATAAGTACTAGAACAACCCTGTGCACTTGCAGGAACCCGTTGCGGATAGACGACATCAACAGTCGTCTGGGCTACGAACTTTAGGAATCAGGGTAATAAAAGTGTGGTTAATAGAAGGATGATCAGCACCATGATTGAGAACATCCAAGACAAGATCACATACATCATGCCCAATAATTTGCCAAAGTTTATGGTAAAAAATGGGAGACATACCATTAGGGCCAGGGGCTTTAAATGGATGCATCTGCTTCAAGGCTATAAATATCTCCTCACGAGAAAAGGGAGCCCCTAAAACCCTCTGCATATCATCAGTAATACGCCTATCCAAACAATACAGGACAGGCTCGCAATGCAAAGTCTGACTGGCCGAGAACAATTGTGAATAGTAGGAGGTAAACACCTCTGCTATATCTCGCTGTTTGGACTTCCACACATCGGCCGAGTCCCTGATCCCCACCACAGTATTACTGCGCCTCCTCTGGTTAGCCTTGTGGAAAAAGTAACTTGTATTTTTATCACCGTCCTTCAGCCAATTCATACGAGAGCGTTGAGCCCACAGCAGCTCCTCTTTACGAATCAGGTCGGCTAGCTCACCATTAACCTTCTTCGTTTGGGCGATAGTCTCAGTTGATTGAGGCTGTAAATGGAGATTTCCCAATAACTGCCTCTTCTCTTTTATATCCTTGGTAATATTGCCGAAATGGTGCTTACTCCAATCACCCAATTGACAACCACAAGCCTCAATTTTTGACCGCACCCTCTCAAGAGGAGAACCTGTAGAAATACTGCCCCACGCCCTCTCCACCGTCTCACTACACCCAGAATTCGAAAGCCAAACTTGCTCAAAACGGAACAGCTTCCGACGTCCTAAAGCAAAGGATTGGCCTCGATAAAAAATAAGCTTCAACGGTGTATGGTCAAAACCCTGCCTGGGAAGATGCTTGACCAAAACGTTAGGGAACAAATCAGACCAAGAAGAGGAAGCAACTAACCGATCATTACGCTCCTCAATGAATGAACCATCAGAATGATTATTCGCCTACGTAAAATTGCACCCCGAGTAGCCCAAATCCAACAACTGAAGATCAGATAGAGTATCATGGAATAGTTGTATGGCCGAGAAACTACGTGGGTTACCTCCATTTTTCTCCCAATGGCAGAGAATCTCATTAAAGTCCCCACCGCAAAGCCACGGAAGTTGAGACTGCTCCCCTAAACAGTGCATCAACTCCCACGTACGCCATTTCTCCATATTTTCTGGTCAGCCATAAATTTCAGTAAACCTCCAATCCCCAGCATCACCCAACCCCGATATAGTGATATCAATGTGATGGAGAGACATGGATTGTAACGAAACAGTGATATCATCCCTCCACAAAAGAGCCAATCCATCACTACGATGTCTCCCTGAACCTTCACAATCAACAACAAGCATACCATCCCAATTCATTCTCCTACGAACTCGTTCCATCTCACAACTCTTCAACCTAGTTTCAGAAAGAAAAACTAGGAGAGGATTTTTAAGCGATAGATGCTTGCAGAGAGAGGAAATTGCCTGTGGATCCCCTAAACCATGGCAATTCCAACAGAAGAGATTCATAATGCTTGGCGGGGCTGCCGCCGAACTGGAAGGATGAGTAGAATCTCCCGAAGCATCAACACTGATCTCCTTTTGTTTCTCACTCTCCTGAACCTCTACCATAATCAAGTCATCAAGGGATTCAGAAACCCCCTTACATTTTGGAAGCCTCAAAACCACCCACTGCCACCTATCCTGGCTCGACGTTTCCACTTTCTTCCCAACCGCGCCGACTGAACCTCCTCTTCTTCGAGAAAAGTGGGCTCCGGGTTCTGCAATCCCAAAAACTGGTTCGTTGAGAAGGTTTGTTCATAAAAGGCAGTTTTACTCGGGTCCGAGCTCTTTTGTCTGTCGGGTTTAAGAATAACAACATGGTGGGCGAGGTCACCCATAGCTCCCTTCTGAATAACTGACAAAGCAACTGAATCCACATGGCTAGTTAGTGGCTGAGAAGTAATTTGTGGACGTGAGATGTGGACACCTTGCATGGACTGATCAGCCATATTAAAATTACCAGATAAACCAGAAGAAAAAGGGGCTGTAATTGACCTATCGACAAAACCTGCAGGTTGAGTCTCAGGGACAGTAACATCATGAACACCAACCACCCGCACATCTTTCTCAGCTTCTGTACCAATCACGACATTAGGGGCCTTATTATTTAATAAGGATAAACCAATCAAATGAACTCCTTCAACCACTCTCTCTAAATCCCGAGCAGCCGCCTCATCCAAATCATCAAGAACTGTATTAACGTCTGCGGAACGACGACGCTCTACAGCCGTCTCCCTCCTAGCGGGTTTCTCCTGTTGGTGCAAGCGGTTTGAACTTGAAGGTGTTTGACAGCCAACAGAAGTGTGCGTCTCACATGGCGATGAAGGGGGGGCTTGAAGACCAGTTTACGACGAACTGGTGTATCGGGTTCATCCGACCCAACACGAGACGGGAGCACTCGTTTAGACGATGCTCTTATCCAGTTCCCGTAAGGTGTTTCTTTCAAATTCAATTCCTCATCATCCCCCTCTGCACAATCACGGTCTATGTGTCCCAGACAACCATAATAAAAACAAAATAGTAGAAGTCGTTCATATTTGAAGTAGATCCAGTAAGCACCCTACACCTTACCAGCTAACATAGACCCCCTAATCAACGGCTTCCGGACATCGAAAAGTACACGAAACCGGACATACTTTCCCCTGGCCAAATTGCACTTCTCCTCGAGACCCTGAAATATCCCATTCTTTGCAGCCAACACTTGCACGGTTTTCTCAGTACGCTGATTGAATAGAATATCATATACACGGACCCAGAAGGGTACGTGAAAAAACTGAAGAGACAAAGGTTGCTCGTCCCCTGTAAGCTCCTTGATTAGAACTACTTGATCATCAAAGTTCCACGGTTCGTTATCAAGAATCCTTTGTTTATCTCTCCAGTGAAAGAACTGAAAGACAAACAGGTTTCGATCAAGCTGCGACACCTCTATCCCATGAGCCGGACGCCAGACCTGCTTCATTGTGTTCATTAAGGCCCTAGCGTTGAACAACCTTTTTGTCCATAAATTTGCCACCATGCATAGGTCAGCCGAGAAATCCTCCACACCCTCCTCATCCTCTTCGACAACAACCACCTCCTCCTCTAACCGAGCCAGATCCACTCTCGCTCGTCGTCCCCCCAACCCTTCCTCATCGTCCTGCCTACCCCCAGATGCCATGAGGCCCTGTGAAGGAGCAGTAAGATGAGAAAACCCCACTGATAGCACCAGAAATTAATGGATTTTGAGGAAAAATAAGAAGAAAGGACCAAACCCTAAAAGGGAGAAGAAACCCTAAAAAGGGAGAAAAAACCCTAGATGGGAGAAAAGACTCGCAGAACGCGAGAGAAACCCGAAAACTTTGGGAGCAATTATTATTGATTTTACCATACTTGAATTTACTAATAATAAATATTTTATTAATACACCTAACATCCACTTGAATTCATTTCTTTGGCCATTTATCTTCCATAATTCTATTTGTCTTAACCTAAATATCATTTTCCTTTACTTGATATCTATTTGATTTATTTCTTTAAATTAATCAAACCCGTTTGTTTTTATCTTCCCATTTTCAACTATATATATTCATTCATTCATTCACATTCCCATACTTACCTCTCACCAAAACTTTTCCTCTCTTCTCATTCCATATACTTCTTCTGGACTTTCATCATAAAAAAGTTCTAATATTATCATCAAGAGTATATTGTTAGCCTAAACATGGACTAATCACCTCTTAAGCTTAATTAGATAACTAACCATGATTAGTTATTGTATAAGAATGATTTTGATGATTAACAAACTACTTGAAAGAATGCCTTGAATATGCCTTGTGTTGATTAAGTTTACAGGAGGAAGTATGATTTCAGAAAAACCATACGCTTATGATGGATGGTTTTTGAAGCACTACATGAAAACTAGCTATCACTATCAAACTTTTCTGCAACTTGCATGTGGTCCTCCCAAGCATTTAAAATCCACTCCCAACAGTCAAGATTGGTAAATAAGAGAAAAGATTCAAAAAGAGAGGAGAAAACTTTCTTTTCCAACTCCTACTTCACTTAATAAAGGTGGTCCAAGCTTTCCATTTTTTGGCAATATTTTGCAACCAAGGAGTTGACATGCTGATGTGGTCCCAAGTTGAAGTAATTGTGAACTCAAGTCAATTAGGAAATTCAAAGAGCCGTTGCAGCACTTTTTCCCCAAACACAGAGCTATAAAAGAGGGTTCAAAACACCTCTGAAAGGCATCCCAACTATGAAGACCCGACCGGAAATCCGGCCTCTTCACCTTATTGTTTCTTCTTATCAAATCCAACGATCAAAGGAGTCGCCACCCAAATTTTATTTCTTGGAAAAATCTAGGAAAAAACCATAGGCATCAATCCTTCTTAGGCATCAAACATAAGGGACCGATCTAGCGAACCAGAGATTGTTGGATTCGGGGGTTCGTCACGAGTAGAAAAGGGTTAGCACCCTACCTGCGTTGGGGCGAAACTTTGTGCAATAGATGGGTTAAATAGTATGCCTTGTGTAAGTGTGTGAAAGAGTGGAAACAAACCGCATAACATAATAAACAACTAAAAATTAAAAGAAATGGGGAGAAGAAGAAGATTTGGCTTGCATCTCATTGGCAACTTGAGACTACCTACGTACCCAAGTGACCGAAGTCAAAGCCACATAGTTCTGACAAGTCTTCAATCAAAATCACATCATGTTAGCAGCAAACATGTCCCCAAAATATCAACAATGAAAATCAATAAAAAAGATCAAGGGTTACCTCTTGTAGCCCTCCTCTAGCTCCTTGATTTGGGTTTCTTTCTAACCCCAATTTTTTTCCACTTCTCAACTTCACCTTGATTTCTTCTTGATTCCTCCTTGCTGGATGTTTGTTGACGCTAAACCTTACAAGAATTTCTCCAGAATAACAGTAAAAAAGAGTGTTTGAGATCTTGGAGAAGTAGAGTTTCCCCAAGCTTTTTCTAAGCTTAAAAGAGTCTAAGTATTCTAGTCTAATGGCTCTTGATGTGTGTTTTGGAGTGAATGGAAGGATCTATTTATAGAGTTCTGGGAATGCACAGCTCGTGGACCTCATAATTGTCAGGATTCTTGCTTAAAATCAGGTCTAAAATGTATGTAATTGATTAATGGCCAAAAATAAGGGAAAAAGCACATTTCTGGGATCCGTGTTCGCCACTGCCGGGCGGGCATCACGTGATGACTGCCGGCAGCAGCGGTCTTGGGCTCTATGACCGGCGGGCATGGCGGTCATGCCGTCATGTCCGCCCGTCACTTTGTACAGTAGCGCAATTTTTTCACTTTTTTCCTTTTTTAGCTCCTATTCACCATTAATTTCTGGTCTGATTGATTTTCAGCATGGGATGAAAGTTGTCAGTTCTGGAATCACTCTATTCTTGCTGGCTACTCCTATCAATTACTCCAATTAACATTAATGCACACCAATTAGTCCAAAATCAACTCTTTTCTACCATAAACTCCTATATCCTATAAAAGGTAAATTTAATTATAATTTTTCACGAATATCAGAACTAAAAGTGCGCTGCAAGGATTGAGTTTACTGGACCAGACTCTTGTGAATATCCACAATTTATCAATTAAACTTATAAAACACCTTAAGACCAAAATTAAATCATTTCATTAACTTTTGATTAAAATATTTTAAAAGCCTAAACTAATAACAAGTAGAAGTCCAAATTTGGGTGTTCACACAGCTATTTGCACCTGTGGCTTCAAATCTGGTTTCTGTATTTCATTCAAAATCCATTGATTGAAATAGTAGTTTGTAAGCAAGACTTAGTTTAGTTTGCTAGTACTCAAGTCTAAGATTAGATTTGAAGGTAGGTTAGAGCTTAGCTTGTGAAAAGCTTGTAAAGGTTTGAGCTTAGCCTAGAAAAGCTTGAGATTGTAAAGGTTAAAGTTGAAGCAAAAACCTAAAGATAGTGAGTATTTGAAATTCTAAAGGAGGATCTTTTAGGTAGTGGAGGTACCTGGTGAGGGGAAACTACTTTAAAATTCCTTGTGTTTGCTTTCCTTCTCTACCTCACTCTTGTTCTTTGTTCAAACCTCACATATCCTTACAATTGCGTGGTTTCACAAAAACCATATCTTTCTAAACCCAAAAAAAAAAGTTTAAGCCTAATTCACCCCTCTCCTCGTAGGCAAATTTTGGACCTACATGTATTTTTCCCTCAATTTTATAACACATTATTAACATGAGTCTCCAGCCTATTAAAGTACATACTTCTAAATTTTTCTTCTTTACATATCTATTATCTATTTTTCTATTATTATCTTTATACTCTTTGAAACGCCCCGACCCGTATTTACCGTACACAGTAAACACGTGCCGGAATTGTGACAACCCAACCCAAAATGACTCAGCATACAGTGTATAAAACAATAACTCGGCCCAACGGCCAAAATAGTGATACGACATAAATAACAAATCTGGCCCATTGGCCCAATAATAATTAAAAACAGTGCACAGCGGAAGACTTAAATAACTCACTAACACTGTATGCGACACATGCAAACTATGGA
>JAKUCV010005671.1:0-102597 GCA_028386065.3 Turnera subulata | reverse complement strand
GCGGCCTTACCTCACGGGTCGAGTGGCTGGCGACGACGGCGGCGGCGCGAGGAAGGACGCGAGCACCACAGCAGACGCGGCGGACGATGGCGACGTGAAGGAGACCGGAAGCTGGGCGCGGCGTCGCAGCGGCTGAGCAGGAGGCGGAGGAGAACCAGATCCGCGGGTTCTCCTTCGGGTCAAGCGCGCGTCAGGGCGGTGGAAGCGGCGGAACTCGACGGCGACGCCATGGGTGAGGTCGCGACGACGTGACGCAGCTCCTGGTGGCGGCGGTGTGGCGTACGGCGGCGCGGAACTCCGTCGCGTGCACAGTAACCAGTGGCGCTGGGTGACGTGAACAGTGACTTCTTCTTTTTTTTCTTCCATTTTCTTTCTTTTCTTCTATTTTCATATTTTCCTTCCTTTTTTTCATATTTTCTTTTCTTCTTTCTCTGTTTCTATTTTTTTTCCTATTTTTCTTTTCTTTTCTCTCATTTTCTTTTCTTTTTCTATTTTCTGATTGGTCCATCCCTTTTTTTCTGATTCTTCTCTTTTTCTTTTTCTTTTTTTTCTTTTCTCTTCTTTTTTCTCTCTTTTCTTTTTTTTCTTTTCTCTCCTTTTTCTCTCTTTCTTTTTTTTCTTCTCCTTTCTCTCCCGGCTCCTTCCCTTCTCCTGCTTCCTTTATAAACTGAATTTTACTATTAATCATGTGAGTTATCAATAATACAATTCGTCCATATTACGGGCGAATCCGATCCGGACCAGAAAATAACCGATACCTCCTTAGTTATTTTCCGGTGTGATTTTCCGAGAATTTCCGAAACCCGAAAAATACCAACTTAGTTCCGAAAAATCCACGGAAAAATCACGAGCGCGGGAAAACACTCGGTTTCGAAAAACGACTCCCGATTTACCTTGAATTAATTACCCAAGATTAATTCAATAGTAAATCACGGTAAATAGACTTTTACAGTCCGGTAAAAATCCAAAATTTTTACCCGGGCTGTTACACTCTTAATATTTGATTTATATATTTTGTTATTATAAAATTTTTTTTCTTATTATTTTTATTTTTTCCTTATCTGTTATTTATTTTTTCTATTATTATCATTGTACTCTTAATATTTATCTTATATTTATTATTATTATTTCAATATTACTTTCATGACCAATATTAGAAAACTTGAATTTGAGGCCCTTGATATTTTCGAAAGAAATTATTTGTCCTGGGCACTGGATGCTGAAATGCATTCAGATGATAATGGTCTGAGAGACACCATAAAAGAAGAAAACAAAGAATCTAGTTCAAATAAGACAAAAGTTATAATTTTTCTTTGTCATCATCTTCATAACAGCCTAAAGACTGAATATCTTACTGTCAAAGATCCTATAGATCTTTGAAAGAATTTAAAAGAAAGGTATGATCACTAGAAGATAGTCATTCTCCCTAAATGCTTGTTATGAGTGAATGCATTTGAGGTTGTAACGTTTTAAATCTGTACACGAATATAATTCAGCTCTGTTTCGAATAAGCTATCAGATGAAATTATGTTTGTTGATGCTGATATATTGCAAAAAAAATCATTCTTCATTTTTCATGCATTAAATCTGCTCATGCAACAACAACAGTATCGTGAACGAGATTTCACGAAATATTTGGATTTAATTTCTTACCTCGTCACTAAACAAAATAACGAGCTATTAGTGAAAAATCATGAATCTTATCCAATTGGCTCTACTTCATTCGCTGAAGCGAATACGGCCATATGTGATAATTTTGGTCGTGACCGTGAACATGCAATTGGTCATGAACATGTTGTACAACAAGGCAGTTGATAAAACTTTATCAAGTATCCAGGAAGGAAAAATCTAAGGTTGCTGAAACCAACTTTGTCCAAGATGATGATCATGATGCCAACTTCCTAACGTATTCATTTCTACATATTGTTATTTATCTTACTTATTCTGAAGGTGCAAGTGAATATATATTTATGATAAAAGTGTAAAAGAAAATTTATTTTTATTTTTATGTTTAGCTTTATCATATTATTATGTGTTATATTTTATTTCATTTTTTTATTTTATCTTTTATTTTTGCTTATATCTATTTTGTAATATCCTATATCTGTTAAATTTTTAATGTGAATATAAAATTATGTATATGGTTTCTGTAATAATGACTCGAGCATTTGTCCTGAAGGAAATGTAACAACGCATTCCGCATTTAATAAACGAAAATATTTCCTTACTTTAAAGTTTGAAAAGACATATGTTAGCACAATCTTTAATAGTACAAAAATAATCAAAAGCTCCAGAAAAGCTCAAATTCCACAACCGAAAGGAATAGAAATGATATTGAAGATGCTTTGTTCTCTTTAAAGTCTTAAAGAAATTTATCGAGTTTTAAGCATATCTGTTTAAATGAATACCATATTGAGACAATCAATGAAAGAGACGTTGAATATCTCTATATTACAAAAGCTACTGCCGCAGGTAACAAATAAGTTATCGAAAAATTACCTATATTATTCTTTGTCTAAGTTATTATGTCCACTCAGAAGCCGAGACCAGCCAGAAGCTGCCTAATGAATTAAAAATTTGGCATAAATGGTTGGGCTTGGGCCTAGAATTAGAAGTTCAACTCGTTGAACTTCTTTTGTGAAAACTTTTCTGAAACCAAATCTGTTAATAAGAAACCAAATGAACAAACAGATTTGATTTTTGTCGAGACCAAATCTGCACAGAATGAAACAAGTAAGAATAAAAAATAAGTTAGAACAAGCACACTAGGAACATAGGGATTTATAGTGGTTCTACACTCAGAAGTACATCCACTACTCAAGGTCCCCCTTTGAGGTTTTGAAGCTTCACTATCATGATTTCTTCACGGGTAAAACTAAACCGGTACAACCAAGCTTTTCACAGGATATGCTTGCAACCTACATCCAAGCTTTTCACAGGATCAGCTTGCAACCTACATCCAATTCTTTTGCAGGATCAAGCTTGGAACTTATACCAAGTCTTTTATAGGATAAGACTTACAACCTACTCTTCTAATGATCTCACATCTTAAGTACAAAAGAGAGTGTATGAAGGGAACACAATTTATAACTTATAGCCCAAATGTGTGTCTATGCTCTCCCGAATCTTCTTCTTCTGGTTGGGACTTCTTATATAGAGTCTTCACAACATTCAAGCTTGCTCCCAACGATCAGAAATCTCTAGAGAATTAACCTTCATGATCTTGTGCCAAATATAGAAATAATCTGTCCAAATTTGGCCCATTTAATGTCAAGACTTTCCAAACTAAATTCCCATCATTTTAGTGCTTGCCAATTCTGTGAAGATACTTTCCTTATTCCTGAGATATGATTCAATATCTGTAGCAGTCTTTCAACGATCATAAGGCTTGCTAGATATGGCAACAATTCAAAATTGATTTATTCGTCTTTAAATCTCTCCAAATTGATAGTGAAACTTTTCTTGACTTTGTTCCTTCCTTTCCTAGCACGACTAGATATTCGAAATTACTTCTCAATGATCAGAATGATTTCTTTCTAAATCTAGAACTAAATGGAAGCTCTCAAGTTGAATTGAAACATTCTGGTGCAAGATATGGTTTCTGTCAAGCCAAATCTCTATGAAACTTTATGTTGGCACTATCGTTCTAGACATCCCGAATCTTCGTAAAGTTCGCGCTGCTACATATGGCTCGTATCTAAGCCAGATTAGAATGATTCTTTAACCCAAATTGTCAGATATAATTTTTGGCTTCATAACAAGCCAAATCTTTATGAAACCATATATGCTAAGAATGTGTTCATCCAAGTTTATCCTTCTGGAAGATTATGATCCTTTGTAGTAGACACTGTGAGGATTGCACATCACCATTCCTTTGAACATCATTGTATCTTTGAATATCTTCATGCCTTTATAGAGGATTGCACATTTGTCGAGCTTCATGCAGATCTCAGTGAATCTTTTTCATCATGGACTTAGCAGAGGTATCAACAAATTGGTTCCTGTTGCTGTCCTTTTCCAATCTTGTAGAAATGCTCATTGCTCTAACATTTGGCTTTGTTCATGCCGAATCTCTTCTATCTGTCGTGGAGCATCATCATACTTCTATAGAGGATAGTATATGCCAAGATTAAGCCTCAACTTGATCAATTACTCTTCTTTCAATGGCTTAGTAAATATCATCCATCCTTGTCTAGTTGAGAGTTGTGCAAATTGAGTTTAGACTACTTTTGGCTCCATCCAGGTCAAATCTCTTTAACCACTTTTGGTTGATTGATGATGAATCTATTGTTGAGCTATAATGCTTAGAATTCTAAAGAAGATAAATAAATCACCTTCATGCTCTCTCGAATTTCCTGTTCATCAAGTTTTTTTAAATCCTTGCATAAACACTCGCTAGTAGTACCAATGATAAAAATGTTTGGAAACATCAAAACATAAGCCAAATGTATATGCAAAGATTACTATGCCACGTAATCACATATCCTAGCAAGGCTATCTCGGGTCAATAATGACCCGTAGAATTATTGAAAATTCATGTGGTCACATATTAAAAAACCAGAAATTTTTCCAATCCAATGAATTTCCATGTATTGCTGGCTCAAAAGGAAAATTAAATATTCGGCCTTCATATGATAAGGTTGGTTTAGAATCACTGGCATTTTTGGAAACAATTTAGGGAGATATTTGGGGACCTATACATCCACCATGTGGACTATTTAGATATTTTATGATTTTAATCGATACATTAATCAGATGGTCCCATATGTGCTTATTGTCCTCACGTAATTTGGCATTTGCGTGCTTATTCATCACAATTAATCAAATTGCAAGCACACTTCCCTGATCATGCAATTAAGACTATACTTCTTCATAATGCTGTTGAATTCACCTCTAAGGTATTTAATGATTATTGTATGCCAATTGGAATTATGGTTGAACATCTTGTGGCTCATGTTCACCTCGAACCAATCTAGCAAAATTTTTTATCAAACGCCTCTAATTAATTGCAAGGCCATTATTGATGAGAAGTAAACTTCATATTTTTGCTTGAGGACATGCTATTTTGCCTGCAGCAACACTTGTGCGCATCGGACCAACAAGTTATCGTAAGTTGTCCCATATTCAATTAGTTCATGGTCACGAACCTAATGTCTTCTATCTTCAGACCTTTGGTTGTGTAATATATTTGCCAATTACTCCACCATAGTGAACTAAATTGGATCCTCAAAGAAAATTGGGAACATATGTTGGGTATAAATCTCCATCAATTATAAAATATTTAGAACTGTCAATTGGAGATTTATTTACAGCAAGATTTGTTGATTGTCACTTTGATGAAAATGTTTACCTAGCATTAGGGGGAGAAAATTAGTAGCTGGATAAAGAGAATAAATGAAACGTTATATCATATCTAGTTTTGGTCCTCATACAAATCAGTGCGAACTTGAAGTTCAAAAGATGTTTCATTTGCCAAATATAGCAAATCAATTGCTAGACGCATTTATTGATTTCAATAAAATTATCAATTCCCATATACTAGCTGCAAATACTCCTGTTAGAATTGATAAGAATGGAAATGATTCTAAAGCACACCAGAAGCGCATGACCACTCGGTTTCCAAGATAAAAATCCTCGAAAAATAAGAAGAGTAAAGATACAAAATGGCCTCAATGAGGTAATAAGACATCCGGTGGAGGTTCAAATTCAAAATCCTCTAAAAGAAGCTCTTGACATAATTGATAAAGTTCCAAAAATAACTCAAGTACCAGAAATAAATGAAAATGACGAGATCTCAATCAATTATACTATGTCAGGAACAAGATGAACCAACGTGAAATAACCGTCGACAAATTTTTTACATATAGTATAGCGCTAAATATTACTAAAGAAAATAAGGATCATGAACTAACTTCTATTTATGAATGTAGACACTGAAATGATTGGCTAAAGTGGAAGAGATGCAACTAAGGCTGAGCTAGAAGTTTTCAGACCTGCAGTCCGTACACTTGATGGTGTAAAATTAGTCGGTTATAAATGAGTATTTGTGTAGAAAAGAAATGAAGAAAATGAAATATTAAAGTACGAAGCACGACTTATCGCACAAGGTTTTACCCAACGACTTAGTATTGATTATGAGGAGACCTTGTGGTGGATGCAATTATTTTCATTATCTAATTAATTTGACAATACATGAAAAAGTAGAATTGTGTCAAATGGATGTTGTAACAGTTTATCTTTATAGATCCATAAATCATGAAAAATATAAGAGAATCTCTAAAGGGTTTATGTTGCCTAAAACAACAAATTCTCGGGAAATATATTTAATTAAATTAAAATAACTTTATATAGTTTGAACCAATTTACACGTATGTGGTAGTGAAACACCCCGACCCAAATTTACTCATCAAACAGTAATTACCAATCAACAGTGCTGACACGTAGCACATACAGTAAATACAATAGGAAACCAGCCCAATGGCCCAATGATAACATCAATCACCCGACCTCGAGTACAATAACAATAATAGCACAGCGGAAGCAATTTTAATAATCACAGTATAAGCATGAATCGACGCAATGCAAAACTATGGATCCAGATCCGTTGGAGGAGATGCTACAGCCTGCCATGATGCATACCTGCACAAGGAACAACGTAGCCTGCCGATGGGGCAGGTGAGGGGTGAGATTGTCCATAATCTCACCGACACATAACCCATGATGAACAACATAGCAGATACTTAACAGTCAAGAGCACATCGATACGGCATAAGAGTCATGATCAGAACACAGAATAAATACAATCATAAAGAACAATGCGGACTATGCAAATGTCCACCCCATCGACTATGCAATGCACTGACTATCTAATACTGACTGTACCATACACTAGTGCCCGACCAGGACACCTCAACTCAACCACATGTTGGGTAACCGACCCAGTCTCAACAGACTATACAACACATACTCTAGTCCTGACAGACTATACTCAACAGAGGTTCCTCATCGTATGATAACATACCGTTACTGTGCTTGCTGATCATCTAACCCGGCACCAAAACAATCTCAAATTAGGTGAGCCTCGCTCACCGGGTAGCCGGCAACCTGCACGGACCATACCCAATCAACATCACAAACCGGTCCCCGGGTAGAATCACAACACAACACGGCATCAGCAGTCACCACAACAACTCGTAACCACAACAACAACAATTCTCATTAAGCTCGATCTCTGGGGATCAACATACCCTTAGAAATAACAATCATCCAACCGTCGACCACAACCGACATCCAACATATCTCAATATCCATTAAGAAACGACAAGTGATACTCATCTGACAATTATCAAAAGAAACCGACAACCAACAAAGGACAACTGGAAACCGATGCCAACAACAATAGACTACTCACGACCAAGGACAACAACTAACACCCGCAAACCGGCAACCTATGCCGACCACGGTCTACCGACTAAACTGAGGACTGACAACCTCCCAGGGTATGATCATGAGACATCATGCAAACGAACATATCACATCACAGCCCAACAAAGCAAAAGCTCATCTTAATCAAGACTGAGCCAAGGCCAAAAGAATATCTTTTATTATTACCAATTTTATCTTCCGGGCCCCGTCACTAGACAAGCTAGGGTCGTACCAGGTTATCAATTAATTCCGGATGCCAGGTCAAAGAATACAACCAAACTGGGACCACGTCCCAAATATCAAACCGGGTATAAAAACCCAACCAAACCGGGATAAACATCCCCAAACCAAATAACCGACCACGGCATCCCAAAATTAATTTTCAAACCATCGGGTCGTACCACTACTTTCCATGTGACAATTAAATCACCATCTCAAGTTCACTTTTCACTTTCCACTTCTAATATCCATTATCCTTTTCCCAATTACCCATAGCCAATAGTCCAACATCAATCTCAACACAATATTCAAAAATCAACAACACAGTCCAACAACTACAACAACAATAACCACAACAGTCAGATAACCAACAATGAACATCTCAGCAGTTCAATCAAACAACAAAGCACACAAAGTATTACAGGCACATATCAAGGGTTATCCTTCCTCACAACAAATATCACAAAGATATCAACAACAATAACCATAAGATGCAATGGAACCTATGTAGTTCCAAGACCAACCAACCCGGCTATCAAGGGTGGAATGACGTATATGCAACCTCACCTTGGCCTGTTATTAACTCTGGATTTCCACCACAAGTTCCAAAGCCGGTTCCTCGTTGAACTGCTCGGTATCAACTCCTATATAAAACATAGTATGCATACATAAGATGCACAGTAAATGATATGCAAATGTCAGCTAACGATGTATCTGTAAAATAAAATGCTAGCCGGCTCAGTTATCTTCTCGGGTTATATTCTGTTATCATTATCACTTGTCATTTAATTCCAAGTCGAAAATAATATATACTATCAGAGTATTATTCCAATATTATATTTTGATATTCCTTTCCAAAGTATTTTTCATGAAAATAATTATTTATCATATCATATATTCTTTTCTAAAAAATATTTCCATCAAATTTATATAACATATATATTTTTTTAAAAAAAACTGCCATAAGATAATTTTCCAAAAATAATGATAACGTGTATATATATGTAAATATATAGGTATATATATATTTTTTTAAATCGGGTTGGGCCATGAATAGTTTGTCTGACCTACTGCATGAGCTCAACCCAGCAACCAGGTGCAGCCCACACAGTAGGTCTAGTGGCCCAATCACTCACAGGCCCGACTCCAACCCACGTACCAACTGGGTCTCGTCTTGACCCGTCCACACACCCGTCTGTGAAACGGGTTGCTCACCTCCAGGGGCGAGCTGTAGCGAGGCGGTGCGGATGGAGTGAGGCAAGTTTGATGGCGTGGCGTCGCGGACGACGGCGGCGAGGAAAAGAGGACGCGAGGGAGGAGATCGAACAAGGGAAGGCCGGCAACGGGGCGAGTTCGCTCTGTCGGGTTCGTCACGACTTGGACGACGACGAGGAACAACGGAGAGGAGCGGCCGGCGAGAGGAGAAGGAAGGAGGAAGGAGAGGAAAAGCTGATGGTGCTGTGGTGGAGGCTCGGCAGGTGTGTTGGTCTTGGTGGTTCACGGGTGGTGTGTGGAGGGGAAGAAGAAGGTGGGGTGACGTGTCAACTTCTAGTTGGGTGTCTGATGTGTGTTTGGTTTTTTTCTTTTTTTCTCTTTCTTTTTTTCTTGGTTTTGGTTTTCTTTACTGGTGTGTTGCAGAAGAGGGTTTTGCAGGTGAAGTTTTGCAGAAGAAAAGATGGTGGTGATGCTGGGTGGTTGTGGTGTAATGGAAAGCTGAAGAAACAAAAGTTAAATAGACATGCAAAAATACTGGTGAGGCACGGGTGACATAGAAAAAGAAAAGTAGTTCACAGGCAAAACAAGAGAAGGCGGCTAAATAATTGAGCTGCATCAATTATGTGGTACTGTGCAACATGTGAGGTGTGACTCGCCTGGACCAGAAAATATCTAATATACCCCCTTGCCTTTATTCCTGGTTCGTTAACTCGAGGATAAACCCGACTTTTCTGAAGATTCCTGGACCCGAAAAATCCCAACTTTGGTATGTAAAATTCGCAGAAAAATCCCGAACGTGGGACAAGGCTCGGTTTCGGAATCCGATGCTCGAGTTACCATAAATTAACTACCCAAGATTAATTTTAATGGTAAATTACTGTGCAAAAACTTTTACGGTATTGGTAAAAATGTAAAATTACCTGGGTTGTTACAGCAAACCTTGTGTTTAAAATTTTTAACTTAATCTTTGTAAAACGTAAACATGATTTAACAATTATTCTTTCATAAAATTAAAAATAAATCTCCATTATTAATTTATTAAATATCATGGAAATAAAAGATGAAATTCCTTTTTAAATTATAGTCGATAAATTATTGCTACAAAAACATCCCGACAAAATAATAAGAGTATTATTATTAATGTTGATTAGGAAAGTAGTAATAATAATAATGGTAAAAGTAATAATAATGGTAACAATAATAACAATAATAATAATAATTTTGAGAGTAGTAAAAATAATAGTACAAATAATGAAAATTGACTTGATTGGTAAAATTCTTGATTAATCGCGATAAAATTTTATTAACCATAATAAAAGTTAAAATAACTTGGTAAAAATCACGAAAATTTTACCCGAGTCGTAACAGGTAGAATCACTTTTGTGAATATTTATTAATAGAATGCTTTGTGTGTTTTATTAAAAGGTGCATGTGTGTATTGGAAAATAATTTATAAAATATGTAATCTCATCATGTTTATAACATTCTAAAATTTCGAAAAAAAATATAAGACTATAGTATTAAACATAGTTAAGAAGAAAGAGATTGATAAACTAAGTAAGCCTGAAAAGAAAGCTTAAATTATTTAATGTCTATAAGTATAGATTATATTCTGAATTTCACTTATAAAAAATTATCTAAATTCAAAATAGTATATCCCTGTACTTGTGTATATTTTAGGGGAAAAAATAACAAAATAATTAATAACGTGGCTCTCAATCTAGTAGGATATTGGACATAACTAGGCACAAACACCAACCATATACTGTGTACTCTGATATGGTGAATGACCCCGACAAGACCTAATGTGTTATTATCAATTCATGTGCATTCGATAGAGTAGCAGCCGCCATGGAGTGATTTATGCCAACAATCTAAGGTCGTTCTCGTTGCGGATCACATCTTTAATTTGCTGTGAAAAGTGGTAGACTGGTAGCCGCTGAAAAAAAAAAGAGAGAGAGAAAGAAAAAGAACAAGCTATATAGAACTGAAATTAGCATGTTAATTATAATTTCTACGAAGAACTCCATAATAAGCTGCGGAGACAGTCTGGGAAAAATTGCAGCTATTAAGAGAAGTAAAAAAACTAAAGAAAAATAACTATCTAATTAAATAGCATGCATCCAATTAATGCTTCCTTCCTATTTCTTCCCTACTGAAGTCACTGATCACTGTGTGGTATGGCCGCGTTGTGATTGGCAAGCCATTGGTAGGGCATCGATATTGCTTGAGCAGAATTTTTGTTTCCCATTAAATCATCAAGACAATTGACGACTCCAAGATTCGTGTTGCTGCTGCTGTTACTAGCCATATCCTTGACACTGTCCGGACTCCATACACTGGTACTAATCAGACCCATATCCGCTGCAATAGTATTCCCAAATCCAGAATTCGTGTTGCTGCTATTTGTCATATCCAGGACACTGTCCGGACTCCATACACTAGTACTTATCAAACCCATATCACCTGTGATAGTATTTCCAAATCCAGAACTCGTGTTGCTGCTGCTGTTGTTGCTATTACTTGTCATATCCAGGACACTGTCCGGACTCCATACACTAGTACTAATCAAACCCATATCTCCTGTGATAGTATTTCCAGATTCCATACTCGGGTAAGAATTATTATATGGTACAATATTATTGTTCGTACCAATCGAACCCGTGTAAGAATTGATCATATCACTGATCAGATGATCACTATCACTGCCTGTAGTGTTTTCCAAACCCATCAAGAAATTATTAGGAGCCCAATTACACATCCCACCATCCAAAGCATTGTTGCTATTACTACTGCTTCCCACATAATTTGTGCCACAGCCCATAGATTCATCGCCCCCAATCAGATTAGAAAATAAAGAATGTATTGCCTTCTTATCAGAATTCGGCAGAGTAGTGAAAGAGCATGGTTGTGTACTCTCCAAGTTACGAGACACGTAAAGTAGCTTCTGATGATAAACCTCGACCTTTGCTGCTGCTGTCTCTTTCAGCTTCTGTTCTCGGAGAAACTTGATCCTGTCGCTCAAACTCTTCAACGTGGTTTCGCAGGAACTGGCTAATTCCACCAGCGAATTCTCTGGGAGCAGCTCACGATCAATAGAGTCACTGAAACTAGCAGTAAGTCTATCAAACTTGTGCTTGATCGCTTTGAGCCTTTGCTCTTCAAGTTTCTTTTTCTTTGCCTCCAAGAAACCGCAGAGGTCTTTCTTCTTCACGTAGGAATAGGACGTAGCTTGCGAGAAGATATTAGCAACCGCCTCCTTGTTCGCCGGCCAATAATGCAACTCTCCGTCGACATCATAGCACACTATGCCCACAGAAGCACCAGTCACTGCAGCTAGCTCCTCTGCTTTTCTAAGCAGGGTTTCTCTTCTTTTGATGAAGCTATCCGGTTTCAGACAGTTCGATCTCTGCATAGACGAAGCCTGTCTCTTTCTTTTATGCGATGGATCCATTAGTAGTGAAGGGTTAATTTGTTTCTTTTGCTTTTCTTTGTTTAATTAATAATGTATGCATATACATCATATATATGCCCTATATATACAGAGCTAGCTAGGTTAGAAATATATACGAGGGAGCGTACGCGTGCGGAATAGGAAAAACTAGGGATCAAGACAAAGTATAATTAACAAATACTAATGAATCCTATCCCTCAAAGGAAAGTGAGGATCCGTCTTTTTTTTTTTTTTTTGAGAAATAGTGAGGATCCGTCTTTGATTCTCCACCAATAAATAACAATCTTCCTTAATTTAATTTTGCCACACTTCACGTTTTGCAGCTGATTCTCATTAGAGAATTTCCCGTTGAAATTAGATTCTTCAATATTCGTAGGTTGATTTTCTTTGGACCAGCAGATTCTTAATTTTGTCGCTACTAAGTACTAATTAATTATGTTTTAAAAATGGTCCTTCTTTTCCTCAACCCATGATCCACAAAAAGGAGCATGTACAGCAATAAGTTTGGGAGCAAAATTATTCGGGGTGTGAGATTCCAGAGGAGTCTTGAGCTAAGGCAAATATAACACTCTTTCCTACCGAGCTACTTTTCATTACATGTCCGCAAACTACCTGTGACGGAATCCCACATCAGAAAGGAAGGGGAAGGCCTTGGGCTATATATACAGGGGTGCTGCACATCCCACTAGGTTGACCTTTTGGGGAGAGGGTAATGACCCCGTGACAAGTGGTAGCGGAGCCGACCCGACCCAACTCCGATGTCACGCCAAGCGCTCCGTGGGGACGGAGTAGGCAGGGTGCCCGGTCGATGACGAGGGCGTCGTCGGATTCGGTGGGGGAGAATGTGACGGAAACCCACATCAGAAAGGAAGGGGAAGGTCTTGGGCCATATATACAGGGGTGCTGCACATCCCACTTGGTTGACCTTTTGGGGAGAGGGTAATGACCCCGTGACACTACCAGTCCCAAATCTATACGTGTTCAAAAGTTTCTTTTGATGCTAATACGTGTTCAAAATTTGGACACCCCTGTGTAGGTGCCATGACCCATTTCTGGGTCCGTGGTACAATCCTAAGCCTAGACCCAGGCCATCAAGGGTGTTCAAGTCCGAGGATTACCAAGAGATCCAGTATGATCGGATTCCAAAATCTACGCCTGAAAATGCCCGAGCCTCGCCAAATTCCGGTTAACGTGCTGGAATCGTTGTTGGAAATATCACACCAAATCTATCACCTGAACCTTACAACCTCTGTGGCCAAAACTGCCATAACTCGCCATCACCCGTAGAACACAACATCACATCAATTCACAATAGCAATCGGCCATCAATGAAACTTGAGGTACCACTGTTGCCCATGTCGCCACCCGCACCAACACAACCCCACCTGTGTAGAATTACAAAGCTTTTAGTTTAATATTTCAAAAGAGGTGTATGCGTTAAGAGTGAGCATTTGAATAGCTGAATACTATTAACTAGTACACCCCTGTAGAATACACGGGAGTAGAAATTGAATAGCTTGCTATATTAATAAAAAATTTCAAGAATCTTTCTTTAATAGCTTTTTTTGTAAAAAATATAATTAATATTTAATCAATTATATAAAATAATAGAGAGAAATTATTGATAAAAAAGCATTAGAAAAACACAATCAATATAAATTGAAAAGTTACTTCCAAGATCTTATCATCTTATCATCATTTTTATCATTATTTTTTTAAAGAGATAAAAGGACTAGTACCTTTTTTTGGTACCTGTGTTGCTCTTGATTATCACGATTCATACTGGTGTTTTAATTTGGTCACATTTCATCCCTCAATTAAGCCCGATTAGCCTATTTTGACCGTTTTGCCCCTGGAATCAATGACGAATCAGTTTTTCCACCAGGGTTCTTCACCTAACCGACCCGAAACCCGGTGGATACCCAAAGCCTAACTGAAACCCAACCCGAACTGGAAATTTTGCTTATTGTTATTTTCCTTTTCCTTCTATTTTATTATTTTCTTTTATCCAAAAATTTTAATTCTAAAAATAGATATTTCTTTTTGTTCTAGTAATCTGCAATCTATTTTTAGTTCTAAAAATAGATATTTGGGTTATCGGGTGGAAAGGTGTTTGGGTCGAAAAAAAATAGATTGCAGATGACTAGAACGAAAAGAAATATCTAGTTTTAGAATTAAAATTTTTGGAAAAAAGAAAATAATAAAATAAAAGAAAAAAGAAAATAATAAAGATTGTCGGTTAGGCTTTAGGTATCCACCAGGTTTTGGGTCGGTTAGGTGAAGAATCCGGGTGAAGAAACTAGCATGTCATTGATTTAAGGGGTAAAACGGTCAAAATAACCAAATTAGGCAAATCCGACTTAATTGAGGGATGAAATGTGACCATATTGAAACACAGGTATGAATTGTGATAATCAAGAGCAACACAAGTACCAAAAAAGGCATTAGTCTAGAGATAAAAACATCAAAATCTATATTTTTTTTAGTTTTGCAAAACCAAATTGATGCTAGAGGGAAGGTATAATATGAAGTCAGATGTCTTACTTGTATTCTCTTGAAGTGTCAGCTGTCTTCTCTAAAATCTGTCTTGACATGTATCTTGCTATATTTATATATATAAATAATATGTTTTCAAATTTTAGTTACATGTCCAGCTTTCAAAAATAACAATTTATACTTTGGTGTTTCTTTTTCAAAATTCTTATGATTGCATGGTTACATTGGTGTTAAATATTTTAGTGTTATAAATTCAATTTTAGATCGGATTTAATTGAAGTTAGTGTACTGTTTTTTTTTCGGAGCAAATATAAAAGGGGGGCATCAGGTTATTGTTGGACACACCTTCCATTACTATATTTCTCTTCTCTCTCTTTTTAGTTTTGTTGGGTTCTTCAAAAAATTCTTGGTAGTTTGTGCTCCTACCATTTTTGGTAGAAGAATCTGTTATATTTTAAGAAAACTTCACTATAGGTAAAATATTCCTTCAAAACAATACTTAACACGTGTCAAGTTATGTGTTTTGTTCCCAATTTTTTCTAGTAGTAAGAATATCAAATTCATAATCTGCAATCAAATTCGACACCCACAAACATCAAGACGACTCATCAATCAATTCGAATTCACCACCACTAAATCCACCACCCACAATGCAAAACCAATTGGATTTGTTGCTCGGCATCAAACAAAGAATTTAAAAGGGAACCCAAATGGCCAAAAAAAGGTAAGGTTTGGCGTCAAGTGGATTTACCCATTCAACGGCATTGTCGCTAGTAGAGGCAGGCGACATTCCTCCCAGTACAATGGCGCTGGACGAATTGCTCCACATTGTCAGTGTTGCGGACGAGTCAATACCAGACAACTATGATGTGATGAGAGAAATGGCGATAGGGGAGCTTTAGGCGGCGGTCAGCTTGTGCATTAGCGATGAAGACATGGGGACAGTGTTAACTCAATGACGGCGGTCGTGTTGCCTTGGATTGAGCTCGGTTGCTCATGCTGTAGCTTCAATGTGCATCGATTGTAGTGGCTGTGATAATGTACAGGTGTGGCAGAGATAACGAAGAGAAGGGGAGAGACGGATACACGGGGAAGAGAAGACACACATGGAGAAAAAAAAAGAAAAGAAAGAAAAAAAAGGTGTCGGCCGATCTGGCAAATAATGGAGTTAGAAAAAAAAAAAAGAAGAATCTTGATGGCCAAGAGATCAAAACATTATTCTAACTACCATTGATCCTTTGTTAATCCCATGGGTATTTATGTCTTTTTGCAAATCTGTCCTGAGCCCGTAAAATTAACTTAGGCTCAGAAATTTTGCGAAAGTTCCCTAAACATCGAGTAACTCTTTCAATTGAATTCGGTTCAGTTAGTGGTAAAATAATTTCCAAAGTTAGAAACACATACGGTAAAGATCAAAAATCAAATGTTAAAAATTAAAACGATCAGGTAAAATTTTAAAAATTAAAACGACCAGGTAAAATTTTTACCCCGAATCGTTACTAATATGTGAGAAATTTTAATTATATACCTATTTGCTTAGTATGCACTATGAATTATACAAAATAGATAAACTCTGAAGGCTATTAAAAATGCGTTTTGACTCTTATGTTTCTACATTTTTGCGATTTTGTACATGAAATTGAGTCAAACCGTTGATAAAATCTAGATTTGGATAAAATTGGATAAAATCACGAGTTGAACCAACCAAATCGGTAAAATCTTACATTTTTAACGATTTTACCGATTTTGTACGAATTTACTAGGTGGATTTAATCAAGCTTTTAAAAAAGAAAAATTGAAAGTCCAAGCAAGTTTTAGCAACCCAGTAGTAAAACTTGTTGATTTGTTATGAAGAGCAAGTCATAAACCGAAAACCGAAACTAAAAAGTTCTTCAACATTAGCTTCTTTTTTCTCCTCCCATTTCTTTAATTTGCACAGTTTTTATTCTAGGATCCCTTTTTGGTCACCCTTGTACAATAGTGCTTATGTTGGACACATATCTCGTTTATGTTTATTTTAACTTTGAATTTATGTGATATATTTTTTTTTGTTAGGATTTATTATTAATTTTTTATACAGTAATTAGTTGAACTTCAATTATAATTTATAATTTTGGATGATCTAAGTTGAATTTAATTTTTATAATATAATATTTTTAGAATGAATATTATAATCGAGTTATTTATAAATTTAATTATTAAAGTAATTAAATTCGATAGACTCTTATGATTTTATGATACATTTTTACGTTAAGTTTCTGATCGGACCTTCGCGAATCGAGGTAAAAACTCGATTTTAACTGCCTTGACTCCAAACTAACTTATTAAATTAAATAGGTCAACCTGAATTCGACACATGCGACATGATTGTTAATTTGCAATAATATAAGGATAGGTCTACCTTCTATCCGAACTAATTTTGGCAAAAAGAAAAAATAGATAGAACTAATTGTTCCGCTGCCATTTTTCACAGATATCTATGAAAAGGCAACTTGCATTCAGAAAAGCATTAGGTGGCTCTAAATTCAATTGTATATGTTTGACAAGTCATAACTTAAGAAGGAAATGTTAATAGTTGTCCATAAATCTCAAGTAACTCATCTTTCTTTAACTTTTATATAATATTTTTGGTAGTATGGTACAGAACCAGGGCAGTGGAATGCGGGTCCCATGGATCCTACGTATTCTACCACGTCAGCAATACGACGTCGTTTTGACGCGGCTCTGAGACCCTAAATTCGGGCAGCCTGCCACATCAGCAGGTGCCTGACCAAGGGATTATGACTGGCCTGCCCGCTTAAAGTTGAGGTATATGACCGGCTAAACAGAAAGTCGGGGTACTAAATTGGCCAAAACGTATAAGATCGGGTAGTGTGAAATCCAAAAACTTGTCATTTAAAAGTAAAGTTTGGGTACAAAATTATCCTTGTTTTATTATTTATTTTGTTATTAAAAATTTAATATTTTAATATTTTAGAATTTTAGGATTTAAGATTTAAGATTTTAGAATTTAAGAATGAGAGTTTTAATAGAAGAGCAGAGTGCTTTTGTCCCGGGTCGACTAATTACAAACAATGCTCTTCTCGCCTTTGAAGCTTTCCATTTTATGAAAAAGGGATGTAATGGTAAGAAGGGTTGGATGGGCTTGAAGTTGGATATGAGCAAGGCTTATGACAGAGCTGAGTGGGATTTTTTGGACGCGATAATGCTCAAGATGGGGTTCAGTTTACATTGGGTGCGGCTGGTGATGCGTTGTGTTTGGTCAGTGACATATTCTCTGTTAATCAACTGTTCACCTCAACAAAAAATTGTGCCTCAGAGGGTTATTCGTCAAGGTGACCTCTTATCCCCATATCTTTTTCTTTTATGTACTGAGGGCTTTGCCTCTCTTGTTAAGAAGGAAGTGTTGTCGGAATCTTTGCATGGGATTAGGGTGTGTTCTACTGCTCCTATGATTTCGCATCTCTTTTTTGCTGATGACAGTATCCTCTTTGCTCGAGCTTCTGTCATAGAGTCTAGGACTTTACTTGATATCCTGCGTAAGTATGAATTGGCTTCGGGTCAGCAGATCAATCTTGATAAATCGGAGGTTATTTTTAGCCGAAATGTTCCTGATCAGTTACAAATTCAGATCCAAGGAGATCTAGGTGTAAAGGCAGTTGAAACCTTCGATAAATATCTTGGCTTGCCAGCTATGATTGGTCGTTCTAAGAAGCTTATTTTCTCTTATGTCCGAGATAGACTAGTAAAGAAGATGGGGCAATGGAAGGAGAAGTATTTATCTGATGCAGGTAGAGAGCTTTTTGTGAAATCTGTAGCTCAAGCAATACCCAACTATGTCATGAGTTGTTTCAAGCTACCTGACTCGATCTGTGCGGAAATGGAGGTTCTTATTAGAAAATTTTGTTGGGGGCACAGGGATGGCAAACGGAAGCTACATTGGCTAGCATGGGAACGACTTTACAAGAGAAAGGCGGCGGGTGGATTAGGATTCAGATCTTTAGAGGGTTTTAACCTTGCTTTCCTTGCGAAATAAGGTTGGAGATTAATGGAGAATGAATCTTGTCTCCTGTCTCGGGTTCTCAAAGCTCGCTATTTCCCTCGATCTGATTTCTTACAAGCTAAAGTGGGATATAACCCTAGCTATACTTGGAGGAGTATTGTGAAAGCTCAGTTTATCTTGGCAAAGGGTACCAGGTGGGCAGTGGATAATTGGCTTCCTAGTGATGACCATTTCATGGTGTCTTCTCTGATTGTACAGCTCGATGAGGATGCCTGCGTTAGGGAGCGCATGGAGGGGTCCGTCACCGAGTGGAATTACTCACTAATCAACTCTATTTTTATGAGGGAGGAGGCCAATCTGATTGCCAGTATTCCACTGAGTTGTCGTGCTCCGGCTGACTCCTTCTTCTAGCATCACACTACTTCAGGACTTTATACTGTTAAGACGGGGTATGGTTTGGCCTTATCTGAATTACACCCTCTATCTGCTGATGTTTCTTCCTCCGTAGACACATGTTCTTTGCCCTGATGGCATTTTATTTGGAAGATGCATATTCCGCCCAAGCTCCGGTCCTTCGTCTGGCGGCTTTGTAATGATATATTACCGGTTCGTTCGAACCTTGTCAGACGGTTCATTCCCGTGGATCCAACCTGTCCCCGTTGTTTTATTCATGTGGAGACTAGTTGGCACCACTTTTGTCAGTGCCCCGGCTCCTGTGAGGCTTGGCGAATTAGCCCTATCCCATCGTCGATTTGTGACATACAACGTAGGGATTTGGGCGAGTGGCTCCAACATATACACTCAACACATGGGGACGATATATTGCTGCAGGTTGTTTCTATCTGCTGGTCGATGTGGAAGGCACGTAGTTCTTTTATCTTTCAGCAACAGTCATCCCGCTCGGATGATGTTGTTTTTTCTGCTCTTCATCTCCTTCATGCCTATCATGAGGCTAACTATGCACCTTCCCAAAGTGCTCCTCTTTCTCGACCAAGGTCTTGGGCTCCACCATCTTCTCCATATGTCAAAATTAACACGGATGTGGCCGTGCTCCCATCAGGAGGGATTGGTGTTGGGGTCATTATAAGGGACTCGACAGGTGGTGTCATGGCAATGGGTGTCGAGTTCTATCCAGCTATCAATGATGCCACGATTGGGAAAGCTTACGCAGCTCGCTTTGGTCTTGCTCTGGCCCGTGAAATGGAACTCCCTCATGTCATACTGGAAGTGGATTGTCAAGAGGTAGCAAACCGTCTCCAATCTGCTACTCGCTCCAACACTCCTCTAGGCTTGTTGATCGAGGATATTCGTTGGCTTGCTCTATCTTTTATTTCTTTTACTGCATCTTTTGCTCCAAGGGTTTGTAATAAGGCAACACATTTTATTTGCCATTTAGCTTTATCTTTACGCCAGGAACAGTTCTGGTTTGCAAACTTTCCTGTTGATGCACTAGCTATTGCGTCTGCTGACGTTATTTCTAGCCAGTTTGGCTGATTAATATAATCATCCTTTTTCTCAAAAAAAAAAAAAAAGATTGAGAGTTTTAATGTTTAGGATTTAATATTTTAAGACTTAAGATTTAGGGTTTAGGATTTTTAAAAAGTGGACAAGGGATAAAATTATCTAAAAAATCTATTATTATTAATAATAGTAAGAGATGCATATTAATAAGTATTTGGGTAACAAATAGGCTATAAAACTAACCAAGAGACTCCAAGGAAAATTAAGAGCCTTTAAAAGTTAAAGAGCATCCCATTCTTATAAACATGGAATATAATTATTGTGCCACGTGACAAGTTATACACTTGGCATTCTGTCAATAAACATAACAATAATATAAAATTAGGTATGATAAATTATATAACTTCGTTGAAGAGACTATAATTAATTAATCATAAAAATAAATTAAATGTACCAAGCTATAACTTTTTACATCTGTTTTATAAATAGATCAAATGTGTCTTTACTAATGATTTGAATAATGAAGAGACAATAAAATGAAAAGCCTCTATCAATTCAAAAGACATCTTATATTACACAATATAAAACATGAAATAAATGAGAATATAAAGGAGAGGAATATAAAGGCTAATCAATACACATAAGATACAAATCAAACTTAACAGAAAGATAACGAAGAGATAAGTTAATAGAGGTCTTTTTGAGTATATATAGGATAGATGTCCATGTTTACCTTAGTAGAAGAAATTTGTTTTGGTTCTAACTTCTATTTTTTCACCATCTGTTTACATGTGTTAAAGGAGGGGGATGAAGTGGAGAACAATGGCTTAGAAGTTAATATTTGATTTGGGGCCGGTTTGACTGTGAGGTAGCCTTTTCTTCCATTTCAACAATTTTCTATTAGTTAGATAATTTTTCTTTTCAAAAGATACTTAGAAATTTGTGAGCTATATTGCATAAAAAAATTTCTTCATTGATCACTTGAATTGCAGCAAAAAAATGCTAAAAATATTATTAGCAGAGAAGACTAAGGCTCAAGGGTGTCTAAATAAGATGAATCAGGGATCAAATAGAATTTGGACTCCAACCGGTACCTTTGTTGTTTTAATTCATAAAATAAAATTTATAGCTTTTTCTATTTGTGTGATGTAGAAAAATAGTATGATAAAGTTTTAAATTAAGGAGCAATATTTTATGTTGGAAAATTTTTAATTATGAATTGCAATGAGAAAAAGATTTGGTAATTTCTCTTTAATTATTTTATACTAAAATATTATTGGTCTACTTGATTATATTTATTTTCATTTAAGCCACTTGGTATTCTTACTAAGTGGAAGATAACTTGCTTCCTTCCCTTACATTTCTAGATGGTGAACTTTTTTTCTGAATTCAGCTTGCTTAGTATTCAAACACAAATTTATTAATTTATTCTCAGTAGCTTGGTATTCTTACTAAATGGACAACAGCTTACCTATTTTTCATGCATTCCAAGATGGTGAACTTTCTATCGCCATTATTCTTTCTCATATATTTCAATTTGTTATTTAATTTACTAGGTGTTGCCTGTGTTCTAGAAGACAAGAGTCCATTTGACTAGACATTATTGCAAATATGTCCATTAGTATCAATTTTGAATGCCTAAAAATTTTAAAAAATTCAATTCATAATTGTTAGAATGTATTTATATTTATGATAAAGAATACTAAAAGTTCTCTGAAACTCCTGCATCTCAATTTAATAAAATCAAACATTTAAATAATATATAATTACCAAAATACCCATGTATCCCTGGATGCGTAATCCGGTGCCTCGGCACATAAAAAAATTGCCATAAAATATATTTAACACTGAGATTTCATAAAACATAAGAAAATAGCTTATCTAGCTGCAAGTCAAAACCGGACAAAACCGCCGATAAAGAAATAAAGATCAATAATCTGAATACAATATCTCAATAAGTATGGAGGAGAAGTCCCAACTAGAAATAAAGAGACATAAAAGGAAAGTAACAATGCATACAAACTGTATAGATCTAACCGAAAGACAAGGCATAACTACCTGCTGATACGATCGCATCTGAACTCCGAGAAGGAAGGTGAGATCAACACACTAGCTAAGGTCTGAAAAATAGCAATGGCTATTATGTGAGTCGCCTACTCAGTGAACATTACAAGTCTAATCATGCAAGCAAACGAAGTCAAGTTTGTAGGGTGAGTAGGTCTACAAGCACAAGTACAACATACATGCAGCAACTGGTATCACATACCAAACAACACATAGTCAAACATCTTATGTTTATTATCTTAGTATTATCTTACTGTGCTTTCTTCAGGGCCCTCTACTGTCAGTGTCACGTTCCCGGTAGCACGTCTAGCAAGGGATGGGCCCAAAATACTATCCAAACCTCGGAAGGGGTAGATTCTGTGAAACAAGAAAGCACCAATAAACCTCAAAGTGGTCAACAGCTCCTGAGGATGCACTCACAACATACCTAACTGGTACGAGTCTTCTAGAGGTAAACCTATCTTCCCCTATGCGCCAACTTCTGAGGGATGCTCTCAGAACTAGAACTAACCAAGGGGCACATCCAATCTATTCCCCAAGGCGCTGTCTCTAAACCATGCTATACGTATGAAATACCGAGGAATACCCAACCTTCCCACTCTGTGCTATCGGTCAACAATGTCACAGTAGAATTCGATAGTTCATTATTCTCCAATTATGCTTATAGAGTCATGTGTGCCTTTAAGTTATGTTTGTCCAGGGTTATGTGAGTTTAGTTTTTTATTCTTAAGTCCAGGCCTCCGGCCCATAATTCATCATACAATTTACAAGGCTACATAACATCATGTTATAAAACCATAACAAAAACATATAGGCGGTTGCTTCGGTGCTGCCCCTTGTTGGGTATGCACCGAAACATACCCCACGCGTCAATCTTTTATAGGACCATGTGTTAACTTTTTTTCCACCTTGGAAAATCAAGAAGCATTTTTAATAAATAATTTTTAATTTTATTAGATCCCTGAACTCTTTAAAATTGCAAAAAAACCTAATTCATAACCGGGAAATTGTTAACGGGACAAACTCTCTGTTAAACGAGTGAAAAAAAGAAATAAAGCACACAATTGACAGATTCACCTTGCCCATGTTCTTTCCCAATTCCACCGGCGACGGCTAAGACATCACCGCCTCCCACCTGCGACGGCTTACCCTAGCTTGCCACTGCGTCGGCGCTTCCTTCCTAACTGGTAAGGCATCTCACTGCCCTTCAAATTTGTTTGCCCAATATGTTGAATCATCTCTTCTGTTCCACCTCCGGGCTGTCCCCCATTTGTTGGTGTTTTTTCCTATTGCATTGAGCCTAATGGACGTATATTTGTGCCCTTGTACTCTTGTACTTGAGATGAATAAATTTGGTTATAACTAGTAGACTGAGATGAGATTTATGTATCTTAGTTTGAGGTTTTACATAGGAAGCAGGATTCTAATTGGGTGGGGAGAGTGATAAATTAATGCTTCTGAGATTTGTTTCATTTCTGCTAGGAAGGGGGTTACTCTTTTTGCAAGAGATAGTCATAGATTTGGGCTTGTTTTTACTGTGGTTTGACATGGGAATTATGTGTCTGAGTCCTGTTGTGCATTTGCAAAGTCAGGTCTGTGAGCTTGATGGATTACTTTCTGCTTTGAAAGGGGTCTTTAAATACAGCTTGGGTGGAAACTGGGATTTGATTCTGGTATAATATTTTAAAGTTATGATCAAGCAAATCCTTGGAAACTGGGTTTCCCAAGAAGCCATCCAAGTCATCTGATGGTTGGGAATTTGTTGCTCCATCTTCTGCTTCTTTAAGTTCTTCTACTAGTTCTAGAAGCAGTGATATAGGATGTATTAGGCCTGCAACGTTGAACAACACATCTCCTCCACGACCTGATTTTGTTCCATCTATAGGCTATGATTACGCGGGTAAACCTATTCAGGCTATAAATCCAAAAGCAAATGGGAATTCTATAGCAGCTCCTTGTGAGGCGTTGGCAGGATTTAAGGATGTACTGAACTCTGAGAAGCAGAACTTGTTTATAAAAAACTTAATATGTGCTGTGTGGTGTTTGACTTCACTGACCCAACTAAGAATTCGAAAAAAAAAGAGATTTTAACACAATGGGTAGTCTTGAACAGAGCCTGCATTGAACAAATACAAAGTTGACTGCTCATAACCATTCTTTTTTCGTCGGTTTAATAAATTAGTTCTATACCTTATAAAAGAATCCTCTTTCTTACCCCTAAAAACTGGGCAAATTTGTACCTGCTAACTCACACTACTCCAATTCTTTTGTTATTTGAATTGAGTATTCGTGCTTACTATGAAACAATCTCCAATGCTGGTTTTTAGTCTTCATGTTTGGGGAAATCTACTGATCAGATTATTTTTCACCAGCTTCATCAAGAAGAATGGATCAATTTCTAGATTTGGATACTACTGCATGCCCTATGTTACATACAAGTTTGTATCTACATAATGTCATAGTGAAGTGAGATGTATAGGAGCTTACAGAACTTGGAGAACCTTTCTTCTAGAAGATTTATTAAGGCGTTCTTGTTGTCTTTTTATGATTTAACCCTTTTAGAAGTTTGTTGGATCTTTAATTTGGATTTTTTTCCTAGGAAACTTATTTGTCATTATTTTTTAATTTAGTTTTGATCTTTATGTTTTATACATATTTTGTTTTGATTCCCCATATAGTATCCGGAGCATTGTCCCGACTAATTCGGATTCGACCCGTGTTGTGCACCTGAGTATGGTGGGTGAGTCTCCCTATGGGAAAATTTGCGTATACGGCGACTCGAACCCGAGACTTGGTTTAAGCGGAGAAGATAACACACAATATGAAAAGTAGTGATACTAGTTTCTGCGCATGTGCAATGTACATGATATAATAACATATAATATGAATAATTTTTTAAAGTAATTATTATTAATATCAAAATTAATATGAAATTATTTTTTATTATTTTCTTTTCCTCCTCTTCTCTACACATATGAATCTTATTTATTTTTATTTTTAAGTTCATGTACCCTTGATATCTTTATTAAAAATTTTGTATATAGTTGATAATATTCTACTAAATTTATTCTCGATGTTTCTATTATTTATACAAAATAATTATTCTTTTCTATATTATTTATTTGTTTGAATATTGTTAATTTATACCTTCACCTACCTTCATAAAGTTTTTGTACTAATATATTTTTTAACATTTTTATATAAATAATTTTTTATTTGCAATTCATGTTAGTTATATATTAGTTATCATTTTACTTTAATTTTTTTATTTAAATTTTAATTATTTTAGAAAATAATTTAGTCATGTTTTTTTTAAAAAAAATTGGGATAAAACACTATATTGTCTTAAAAAAATATTTTTTTTAGGGATAGAATACTCTAATGTAATGAGTAGACTTGGCAAAGCGGGTATTAACACGACAACCCTATACGAACCCGACACAAAATTAGCAGGTATAGGTCAGAGATTTTCAACCCGTTCAGTTAAATCGGTTGACCCGACACGACACAAAAATTAGCAGGTCAGGTCGCGGGTTGACCCGCCAACCCGATAGGTACTTGTTTATGACCCGATTATAGTTAGGATATACATATTTTATTAATTTAATAAGATTTATTTAATATTTAAGGTCAAAATTGATAAAATTATCCCAAAATATTTATATAAATACTTTAAAATATTATTATATTATGATTCTACAATTTTTTATTTTATTTAATATATAAAAAAATATAATTATATGTCTATTTGCTTAAAAGTTACAACCACTTGTGCAAAATAGAAAAATTTCAAACTGATTTTTTGGCTTGTTAGACTTAATAGGTAAACCGCGGGTCAACCTGAATCCGACACGACAATAAGCGGGTTGGACATGACACGATTATTAAATGGGTCGTGTCGAGTTGAAGATTTGGAATCTGTTTACCTGTTCATCCCGACACGAACCCGACACGACAATACGAATTGCCAGGTCTAGTAATGAGCATTATAGCCTATAACATCTACCTTCATGGTTCAACAAGTTCACCAATGCAAAAAAATTCAATCTTACCATCCAAAGGCAATGCAACGAAGTTCACCAATGCCAAAAATTTCAATCTTACCATCCAAAGGCAATGCAGCGACCTGATGTGTTGAACTAGTCAGGACACTACAAAAAAGTGTCATTTGTGGGGTTTTGACCCTTGCGGTGCTCGCCATCACAAATATACTGCGGTCGTCAATGAAGCGACGACAGCGACAACCCGTGAATTTCACAAATCAAAAAATTACGAGATCGGTTTTGTTGAATTGCAATAAAAATTAAATTTTATTAAATAATATAAAATAAGTCACATAACTTTAAGTGGAGTCCTAATCAAAGTATTACATAATTGAGTAAAAGTCCTGGCTAAGTATACTAATGCTTCATGATCTCCTCGCACCCGTCCGAATGTCAGCGACACTTAACCTAAAAAAAATAGGATAAATGACAAAACAATACTGTAAAAATCAGAGCAATTAAAGAAACATAAGGCTCACAGCAGAAGACTGAGTTCATGTATAGCTTTAAAAGTGGATCAGTTATACCGGAAAAACAATGCATTGAATGTAAAAGCAGGGTAGGCAGAAGTGCTAAAAGCAGAATCGACTATTTCAATCTTTTACCGGAACACGACTTAGAAAATCAACCAGGTCGCGAGACAATTGTTCCATTTTCAGTCTAGGGGGAGCTTATATTCAATATCTATCATAACCATTTTCAAGGGGTCATCTGCAATCAGTAAAGTCAAATTAGCATCCTTTCGAATAGGGTAAGTTGCAACTGCAATATTCGTTTCTGAACTTTACACAATGAAGCTGCCAAAAAGGCCAAAACAAATGATAAAAGCATAGGAATTTAAAAATCTTTGCAGTACATGCCATGATGAAAATATAGAAAATCTGTTTTAAGGGTAACAAATTACTCTGCCACACAATTCTACCAATGATAGTGTACCTATAACAAAACCTAAAAGGACCATGTTATACAATCCCTCAGGCAAAGCCTCCAAGATGGGGTCCAAAGTTTGTAAATCTATGTTGCTTGAAGTACTAAACAAAAAAGTTAAAAAAACATCAGAGTAGCTACTAAAAGTGATAAGTTAGAAAGTGATCATCAAGAATAAGTGGTGATGAAGTTATAGAAGATTCAGAAACTGACCTAGATTAGCTAAGTTTGACTACAAGATCGATTTTAGGATTATGAGCAGCAATTGCTATGGCTAGACATCCTCCAAATGATTAACCGACTAGATAGATTGGCTTTTTGGCGATAAACTATGCTCAAGCCTCACAGTTTTTTCTACGAATTTCACCAAACCTTCATGCAATAAAAGCCTGGTAAGTTGCTGAGAAATATTGGATCATGAGAATGAGTACATATCAGATGTTTATTATATACAGGTAATATGAATAGTTTATATTATTTGACACTAATTCCAATTAAACATCATTTTCTTGCATGCATTACCAGTCAAGACTAATTGCTATATTATTCAAGATAGCACTAATGAATTTAGTAATAGAGGACTAAGACCTTCAAATGGTTTTTGATTATGTACAGGAATATGAAGGCACCAAACTTCAAATACCCTGCACTTGCAAAAAGACTAACTTTTTTACTATGCCAACAAAACGAAAGCCTATCAAGATGACCAATGGATCCAACAAATTTGAACAGGCATATGCAAAAGCCATAGACCATCTTAATGTGCCAAACTGAAGCATTCTTGATACAAGGACAACTATTTGGCCTTCATAGATTATATATGATTTAAACAAAAATTGCTTTCCTCAATCTAAATATAGAACAAAAACCTAAAAAGATTGATATTCTCAACAACAGTAAGGAAATTTATAAGCAATTCAGTATTAATGATTGAACCTACTTCCCAAGAGCTTTATGATGCAAGGTAAGGCCCAATCCCACTCCATCAACTCCTGAAAGTAAAAGAAGATAAGAAAATCGAGCACTTGGTAGCTAGAATGGCAATTTATCCTTCATATGCAAATATGGAGATGCATGGTCATCTGTTAGGATGACATTTTATCCTTCATATCCCACTCCATGTCTGTTAGAAGAAACTCATTCCCATTCTTCATATGGAGATGCATGAACGGACAGACATCTACACTTGCTTTTATTAGCTACTGTTTCAGTTATTAAGCTACAAAATCATAAAAGAAGAATGGTGGTAAGTGAGAAAGATGGAGTAGATTTCAATTGATGTTTACGTGAGTTTGATAAGAGAACCTTCCGACTCTAGAACTCCATTTTCTTTCCCTTCATCTATCTTTTTAATTTATCACTCCCCTCATATACATCCATTAGGCTCAATGTAATAGGTAAACACACCAACAAATGGGGGACAGCCCGGAGGTGGAACAGAAGAGATGATTCAACGTATTGGGCAAACAAATTTGAAGGGCAGTGAGATGTCTTACTAGTTGGGAAGGAAGCGTCGGCGCTGTAGCAAGCTAGGGTAAGCCGTCGCTGGGGGGAGGCGGTGATGTCTTAGCCGGTGGTTGATCGACGACGAGGAGAGGAGAGGGAAGGGGATTTGAGGAATTAGGGATTTGGAATTAGGGAAGAATAAGGGCAAGGTGAATCAGTCAATTGTGTGCTTTATTTCTTTTTTCAATTGTTTAACAGAGAGTTTGTCCCATTAACAATTTCCCAGTTATGAATTAGGTTTTTTTGTAATTTTAAAGAGTTCAGGGATCTAATAAAAAGTAAAAATTATTCATTAAAATTGCTTCTTGATTTTACAAGGCGGAAAAAAAAGTTGACACATGGTCCTATACAAGATTGACATGTGGGGTATGTTTCGGTGCATACCCAACAAGGGGTAGCACCGAAGCATCCACCAAACATATAATGCACAAGCAGGCATATTAGATCATGCAAGCACACAATACAAATCATGACATGTTAGCAAACAAGGCAAGCAGCACCATCTAACCATACCAACAACCATTTTCAAAACAAGCATAAAAGACTTACAAAGTCACCTCAACTACGATTGCCCTGTGGATCCTTTCCCAAGAAAGATCCTCCAGCCCCTGGGTTGTTACCAGTGCCTATACATTCCATCAAGTACGAAAATATCACATAATAGTTTAAAACAAAACTATGATGTATGCATGCTATTGAAATGCTCAATTGAATAAATCCCAGCCCTAACTATCCAGTTATGGAGGTTTCAGGGTCAAGGCTCAATAAGGTTCTCACTCACAATCCACGTCTTTAAAAGTCACGGGCCTGAAGGTTCACAAGGCTTAAGCCCAACTAAATCCATTCATGGCTTTTGGGCCCAAGCCCACTTTCTTATATCCATAACTAAACCAATTATGCAATTGGGCTTGAAACCCATTTCTTAATATCCGAAGCCATCTAAAAGATTCTTCGGGTTAGTTGTTGGTTCTGGACCTAGTTTTCCTAATTCCTACTCTAAGGTCATACCCAAGCCTAAATCTTTTTTGGCCAAAGTTTCTATTTCTATTGGTAGGATTCTGGCCACACACACTCACTCCCCGTATATGGTTTCCACTAACTCTTGTTTGAGGTTTAAATGTACATGTACTCATTTAATACAACGAAGCACAAAAAGAAGTAAAACCGAGAGAACATCGGGAAATACCGTTAGATACCAAAGAGATTTTGACCCACTGAGACAACACCTGAACTCATCAGATTTCAGTCGGTCCTCACTGGAAAAGAAACCCGAATCACCGAAAACCAAAACAACCTGAAACAACAACCACAACAATCTGTCAGAGCCTAAACAACACTTAATTCAATAAAACCAGCATCAAAACGAGCAAAGGAACGAATTGAGATTCGAATCCTTACCCGAAATTTGAATTCGTGCACGACAATAGTGGGCCCACGTGCAAGACCTCAGTTCTCCACCAACAGCACAGACCCGAGCCCGTACCCTACTACCCAAAGAGGATCCTGCTCCGGCAAACCCCAAATCCGACCACCACATCAACAACCACACACACCTGCCGCCATCAAGCAACCCAACCGTCACCCACAACACGAAAACCACCAATCAACCACCATTACTCAATAACCAAGAGAATAAAAAGAAGAGGAAAGGAAAGTCGGAGGCTTACCCGACTATTGGTGTCGATGGTGGCGATGGCGGTTGCGGCGGCGTCTCCAACTTATGACAGAGGCAACAACTCGAAGGGAGAGCAAAGACGGCAGCTTGAGATGGAGAAGAAGAAGATGAAGGCGATGGCAGCAAGAGAGAGAGAAAATGGGTTGAGGAGAGAAGGAGAAGAAGAGAAAGAAAAGAGAAGAAAATGAAAAGGAAAGAGAGGGATGTGATGGTTTAGGGGGAGATTGTGGGAGAGAAAATCGGGCGAGAGAGGAGAAGGTGGGGCGACCGAATCAGGAGAAGGTAAGAGGAAAAGAAAGAGAGGAGAGAAGGAAAAAAAGAAAAGAAAGAAAGAAGAGAGGGTTAAGGTTTGGCCTGCTAGGCCAAAACAACGACATTTAGGCTTAGGCACGGTCAACCTACCCTAGCTGGTCAACTTTTGTTTTTTTTTTTCTTTGCCTCAAAACGATGTAGTTTTAGGCAAAACTATCTCAAATATTGTGTTTCACACCTGAACACAATTTATTTCTAAAGAAAACGCGATTAAGGAATAATTCCAACATAAAATGAATATTTCCAAGGAAAATAAAATAATTTCATTGACTATAAACTCCCAAACATTCGTCGAGGGTACATTCTCTTTTTTTCTTCACCTAGCATGCCCAGTTTTTATGTTTTTATTAAATAAATTAGATAATAAAGTGGCTAAGCAATTTTGGATGTAATTATAATAAGACTTCCCTATTTTTTTTTCTATTTTAAGGCTAAATAAATGTCTTATTTTGAAGTAATTATGGAAATCAATGCCAGCAAATTAGAGGAGGAAAAAATACTTAAAAATTTAGAAAAAGGGTGAAGTAATAAATTATAAGTAAGAAGAAATAAAAAAGAAAATATTCATAGAATAATTTAAACAAATTTAAAATTTATAAAAAAGTAAAAACAATTGAATTGAATATTTATCGTTACACAATAATCTTTTAAATTAATACTACTATACAATCCTAATTATTAAACCATATCATAAAAAGTGAAGAATGTGAAGTAAAAATGTATAAAAAATAATATTGAAAAATATTAGATTAATATATAATATAAATAAGTATTAAACTATTTATATATGTTTAAAAATAATTGGAGCATCCCACCGTGGGGAGTTATACTAGTTATAATCTGCTAAAGTTTTGTTGCTTTTGGGGAAATAGATGCAAATTAAACGCATCACTGTCTACAAGCACACCCAATTTAAAAAATCTAAATAAATACCGGTTAGGTAAAATCAAGGTTATCAAAACCGGACCGATTCGACCGGTTAACCGGGTTCAACCGCCTTTTTAGCAAAGCCCCGGTCCGATTCATTGGAAAAAACCCCTTGGTTATATAACCGCTTTGAACCGACCGGTTTTTAAGGTTTTTTGGGCAACCGGCCGGTTTTTTAAGGTTTTTGCCCGGTTATTCCGGTTGGCAGCCGGTTGGATCAATTTATTTTTTTAAAAAAGGTTGTTATTTTTTTATGTTATTTTTCAGCCTTTAAATATAAAAATAGGAAAACGGTTGAACCCCGGTTGAACCCTGGTTTTATTAATCGACTACCTTTGCCGGTTCGCTGCCCGGTCCGGTTTTCAAAACCTTGGGTAAAATGATATCTAAATTCTTCTTTTCCACTCGTGAATGGATGGATCTGTGTGGATTGATACGTTAACCTACAGGGTACTGTCTGGCCAAATATACAACAGACACGTAATGCAAGTACTCTTTCTTTTTTTTTCGAAATCCAAATACTGTTACCTCTTAATCTGAACTAGGGGAAAACCCAAAGCCATGGTGGATGCCTCTTGATCAAGTAAACTCATTCTGTCAGATTTTGCCAACTACTCAAAGTGACATTCATTGCTTAATTATTTTGATGGATACAGGAGCCCACCTTTCCCTGTAAGAAAATAGAGTACTTTTCTTGATTAATTATTTTCAGTCTCTAACTACCTTTTTTAATCTATGTTTTCTTTCTGTCCTTTACTTTGTCCTTTCGAATATCATGCATGTATAGAATGTCACGACGAAAATTTAAACCCTGGCTGCTGGATGCTAGTATAGAGTATAGTATATACATCTAGCTAGGTTCTGTGAGGGACTAAATATGTAAATGATGATTAGTAGTAATAAATAAACAAACAAAAGGCTGGCAATAACGAAGCTAATTAAGCTTGAAGGACCCAAAAAGAAAATGATCTCCCACAAAAAGGAATCCCAAAATGCTATACAAACCAAATATGCACACATCATGGATCCACCGATTGATTTCTATCAATAACATATTAATTCAGTACTGCCTTTAAATTTCACCCACTAGATTGACCGACCACCTATTGGTTAAAAGCCCAACAAGGCATTGATTTGATTGAATGACACCAAATAACATTGATCATGGTCGGCTCAAGATAGCTTTGAAGAAGGATCAATGGCAAGAGATCCATGAGCTTGTGCAGCCATGGCCAGCTCAAACTGCCTCAAGGAGATGGAAGGGAATGACATTACTTCAGGGCCTTTCAGTTCTTCCCAACCCTTTATGGGATTAGTGGTGGTACTCCCATCCAACCCTATGTGTGTCACATGCTTCACGTCTGTTGGATAACCGATCTCAAGTTCTTTTTCCTCATCTTCCATTTCTTCTTTGTACACTACTAATTAAACACACCAAAAAGAGCCAAAAAATTAAAGTGAGCTTGAAAAATTACTGCAAAGAAACCTAATTACTTCACAACTACCAAAAGAATTGACAATATTTTAGTTGTTCATCTATATATACGCACATATATATAAGATATGATTCTACTCATTGAGGTACGCAATTGTTTTTTCATTTGTTCCGTCATCATTGAGATTATTCTAGTTGGATGGTTTCAATAACATTCATGATTCCTCTCCTTTGGATGGCTTCAATAATAATCATGATTCCTATGTATCCATTCAATTAGATAATAATTCTCGTCAGAATTAATTGATCAGGAAGAAACTAGAAAGTCATATATACATGGCTAGAGGCCCAAACCTGAGTTTTAAGAAAGGTGATATTGACACCTCTCATCTAGAATTTCAAATTAAAAGTCTTCCTCCTTGATTTTAACTTTCCATTGTCCGTATCATAAGGATATGATATGGTCCCCGATTTTAACACTAGCGATAACACCCACTCACAAAAATATTTAAGCAATTTGGTACAAAAAAATTAATGAGTTGGTACTTTGTAGGTTGTTTAGGTCTGCAATTAAAAATAATTCCTAAAAAGATTCCTATGGTTTTCTAAGTTCAATGATATCCCTTCTTTTTTTTTTTGTTCAACAATGATATCCCTTCATTAACAAGCTAGGGAAGCAATTCCAGACTTGACTGGTGTCGCCGATCACTTCCCAATCCACTTCCTTCCAAATTAGTGCTCAAAAACTTTCTGTGAGCTTAATTATTTTCCTTCTTTAACTCAACATCAAATCTCAAATGCAGTTAACGGCTGAGTCACTAGCTAAAAGGGACAACCAGATTTTTTTTTCACGCAGACCCCTAGACTTTAATTTCAGCGTCAGAATTTAAGACCAACGAAATTTCTTTTTCTTCCTTTTCTTTTGTCTGTGAACAAAAAAAAAAAAAAAACAGGAAGAAAAAAAACAGACTGTGCAAGTACTGACACAGGTTAGTTACTTCTCATCATGATCAAAACTGAGACAAATGATTGGAACCAATTTATTGTTCCATGACTCTTAATTCTCGATAAGTTGAATAAACTATATATGCAGTAAACATAAACTATGTGCTATATTTATTTCGATTCTATACTGTGTATAGTGTATGTAATGATCGTTAATTTGCACCTAAAATTACAAGGCAACGCCGTATTTGAATATTTCAAGATATATAACTAATTTTGCGGTGAAAAAAATGATTAAGTAATCTTTCGGCGATGCACTTACCAAATACTTGGGAGAGGCTTTTGATGCTCTTTATAAACTTGTGAATTCCGCTGGATAAGTTAGGCTTTGGGAGAGCCAGGAAAGCAAATGTACTCTTCATTCTCTCTTTAGTTGTGCTTTCTTCTTCTTCTTCTTCTCCTCCTCCTCCTCTTTCTATTCCTTTGAAAGAAAAAAAGAAAAGGCAAAAGAAAAACTGATTTAGCACCCAATTGCTATATGGTCATAGAGAGGCGAAGAATGATGAGACAAGGGATATGTATATACTTGATGTCACTGGCGGTGATGATCTGCAGGCATCTGGTTTTGGTTTCCTGGGTTCATTGGTGGCTACAACAGATACACTTGACTGAGAAGCGCATCCAATGGAGAATGGAAGAACTACAAACCTTTCCATATGATCTGATTTCATGATCTCTCTTTATGCACACTCAAGGAACAAGTTTTTTTTTTTTTTTTTTAAGGTTGCTAGGCCTTGCTCGTACCAAGGGAAGGGGAGTTGTGAGTTCACTTTGTTGGAATAAATGGCATGGAAACATCGACATCAAACTGACCTGTTATATTGGTTTGGTGTTGTCTTTATGAACAAGATAGAATGATGTAAATTGGGAAATGTTTAAGATCTACCCAACTTAGTTTAGCTTTGTGTACATATGTGACAAAGTGAGCATATGAGGGAGAGAGGAAGAAAGAAAGAGGGGGGAAATGTTACTGTGGAGTGGGTTGGAAAAGTGGGTGGTTAGTTAAACTGTGCAACTCAACCTAATCTTTTTGTAAGATGGAAGATGCAATTTTGTACGAATAACATGTGTGTGCCCACAGACCTATATCTTTTGTCATCATGTACTTGTTGATTGATTATTCTCTTTGGTGGGACGCTTTCTTACTTACCTCTCTTACAGACTAAGCCACCCCTTGTCTACACTCTCTCTAGTTTGGTCTTCTCTTCATTTCCCAATACTTCTGATTTTTTTTTTTTTTTGACATATGGGACTTATCTTCGAGAGGTGTACTCATGTAGACTGGAGTGCATCCCAAGCAATATTCTCCAAGTAGAGTTAACTTCATGGACTTTTAGCGTACCGTCAGTTCCCCATTAAGGGTGATTTTGACTATTTGTAGTTGTAAGTGCTTATCAAGTGAATATTAACCCCTTGTTACGTACTACTATGAATCTCCACGTTTTTTTTTTTTTTTGAATTAAAGTTGAGAAGTGATCAACCTGCAGCTTCCTCAGAAGCTTAACCTGGACCTGGGCAAACCAACTCCTGCAAAATCAAACTAAGGCAACCAATAGGTGCCTGATCATAAACATGGACACCATAGGGGAGTTGAAAAAGCCTCCTTTGCCAACCAAGCCTACTATGAATCTCCACGTCTTTAAGACAGGGTTTGTTCTCTAAAAGAGTTAACCCCTCTAAGCAACAACCATATAAATGGCAATGATCTACTCAAGGTTATTACTTCAATTCTCAAGAAAACTTGTGGAACAGAGACCCAAAACTTTTTTGGGTATATATTCCTTGACGTTGCGTCTATAATTAATCACGAGGCTTAAATTTATAATGGAAATCAAAACAAGAAAGCTTAAACGCTAATAAAAATGGAAATTTTTATTGATTGAACTCATGGTTTATAATGAAGGAAGAGGGAGGTTTCTCTATACCTTCTGTATATAAAATAGAACTTAGGGTTTATTGATAATTACTCCTTCAACTAATATTTCATTTTCTCACACGAGTTCCGTCATCTAATGGTCGTCCGTATGTATCTACCTATCTAAAGGCTCTCGTGACTCTGCATCTTTACAACTGTGCCAGTACAGTTGTCTGGATCCTCCGAATATATTTCCTGGTTGGACCGTACTTCCCCAGCTTGCTGGATTCCCTCTAACAGGCTTTGTGTCCATACCCTGTCTGGATGTTGGGCCTTTCTCCCTGTTGGGCTCGTCACTCGTACTGAGTAGGCTTAGTCATACCAACAACCAGAGTAAGTGAGGGGTTAAGGGTTTTTGCCTTTTTCCCTTTTCAATTTTCAAATTCCTCTATTAACCCCATCACTTGCTACTTTTAGGGTTTCAATTTGGATCTGACGGCTCAAGTTTCCTATTCCAATTACTGTGTCCCATGGGGATTCGTGTCGTTCCTTATCACTCCTATTGGCAGTTCCAGACAATTCCTAGTAAGTTACTTCTTCCTTTTCTTTTCTTTCTCTCACTATATTGTCTCTTTCCTTTTTTCTTGTTTTCTCTGTCAACTCTCTGTGCTTTTCTTTCTCGATTTTTTTCCTTTTCCTCATCTGGTTCTCCTTAATTTCCCTTTGCACATCTTTTTTCTCTATTTCCTCCCTCTTATTCCCATGTCTGATGAGATAGCAATCCCTCTAGAAGCCTCAATTCTGGCTTCCTGTAAGGAGAGGTTGGTTCCTACGACTTATAGGGAACAGTACTCCATTCGATTTATGAATTAAGGGGAATTCTTGAGGTCTTTTCCCCACCCAACCTGTTTCTTATATACTGCCTGGTTGTTGAGACTGCAGTCACTCTTCCCTTTTCTCATTTCATAATCAACTTCTTTACGGCTATATGGACATAACCCCGATCTAAATTGTTCCCATGTCTTGGTTTCACCTTGCTGCGTTTGAGCAGTGGTGTTTCCTCCGTAGGCTGAGTCCTATCGTCCTGTTTTTTTTTTCATGTTTTTTAAACTTAAGCATATGAATGAAGAAGAGTCAGATATTGTGTGATGCTATTGCCGTGGTAGTCTCGGTCACTTTTTGACATCTCCAAGAGCAAGAAACCCTTTAAACATGAGGTTGTAAATGTTGTATTGGATGAGGGGACTGTTGAGGAAGGTATTGGTTTCCAAAACCACACCCGTCCCTTTGATTCTCTGGGCCAACCTCGGAGTTCTTTCTATGAAGCTTCATCCAGAGCTTTGCGGAAAGACAAGAAGGTTCGCAATATCTTAGTTTTTGCCCAAAACAGGGGTCTTTCCCTTGAAGTGGTTATGGGCTCTAGAGGTTTCATTTGCTTTTTCCTCTCTCTCTTTTCTTTGCATGTTTAATTCATGTTTTCGTTTCTCTATTATTTGTTCTTTGGTTATTCTTGCAGCCTTTAAAGGTGTTCAAACTGACAGTATCGAAGTGGAAATTGAGGGTGCTTGCTCACTTCCTATGACGGGAGAGAAGCGTACTCATTCCCCAAGGTCCTTTGCCTTGTTCCATTTACGATAGAAGGTTCCCAGGCAACAGGAACCTCTTATGGGTTCTTATTTTTCTTCTATCGATCTTACCTTACTGGACAACACTACGGGGCTTCGTGCCTTAATTGATCAAGCGACCAATAAGTCTTCTCCACCGAAGGCTCCAACTACTACTTGCCGCTAGACACGGAGCAGCATTAAGAAAGGAATTCCTCTAGTGGCCCCTGATTAGAGTAAGAAGCGGTCGAGTCAAAAGCCAATCTACCCTCTCTAATTCGTCCTTCTCCACCTTCAAGCCCTCTTAAAAAGGCTTCTTCCTCTGGGTGATGGCCTTACTAACCTGGGTACCGATGCTTTGTCCTATCTCGTTCCCCCTCTTCGTGTTGGGGATTTTGACGGGATGGACTATGCTGAGCTTATCTGTGTAATGGATTGTTCCTCCAATTGTAGGATGCCTGAGGATGCCTTATTTGCTTTCCGCTGCAAGATTTTTGATGCGTGCCCTGATTTGCAAAAGAATTATGAGGAGGTTCCCTCTGAATTTTTTGCGTCTTTTACTGCTACTATCATTCAGGTATCTATATGCTCGTCTATGTATATGTGCTATATAGTGAACTAATCTCTTTGTTAACTTATGTTTTACAATGACCCTTTCTTTTAAAATTTTAGACAACTTTCAATCCGTCTATAATCAGAAGCTATTCCTTTCTAAGGAGATGCTGAAGAGAAGCAGTCTCACCTGGCAAACTCTCTCAAGTCCGAGAAAGAGCATCATTGCGAAACTGAGGACAAGGCAAGTTTCATCTTTGTTGAGAAGAATAGACTTCAGAGGGAAATGCGGGCCTTTCATGATGCTTACATGGCTCAAAGAAACTCTATACAGACAAGATCCCTGCTCTTGACAAGGTTCTGCAAAATTATGGTTTCCTCTTTCCGAGCTATGTGGAATGGGGCTATTGATTTCCATCGCCGTCAAGTTCATCTGAATTATCTAGATAATGACGGCTCTTTCTTTGAGGCCAAGATCATTCATCCCGAGATGCCTATTATTGATGCCCAAAATGAGGATGGGGACCCTTCTGATGATGATGACGAGGCCACCTTAATTGATAAGCAAGAGGAGGATCCCCTAGACTCTAAGTCTCTTGAGGTTGTAAGTTTTAATAAGGAAATTTTCCCTCCTGCTGTTGATGATGATGTTTCCCTAGGCTCAAGAGGAAGCTGATGGTAGTCCTGAAATCCCTTATGGCGATGCGAAGGGTTCCTGCCTTTTGAAGTCTCTTATGAAAATGTTTAACTTATCTTGTTGTTTTCCTTTCAGGATAATTTGTGAAATCCTCTGTTTATTTTTTTTTGGACGAAACAAAGACACACGCCATTTAACAAAACCATGGAAATCCTCTGTTTATTTGATGGCACATATGGATGTTTAATATTTTATGTATCCTTAAGTTCCTTGAGCATTTCTTCGTTGTTTCAGTGCATTTTTTGCATTGTTGCTTGTATCTTCACCAGGTTTTATCTTGGTCAACATTTGCAACTACTTTTGAGGCTTTTCTAGTGCTTTTTGTCCTTAAACCTTTGGCAGCATTCAATGTTTCGGATTTCTTAACTCAGTCCTCTTTTATTGTTTAACTTATGATTCTGATCCCTTCACGGATCATATCAGACAGGTTCTTTCTGTAGCCCCTAACTCCTTAAGAGGGGTTTTTTCCCATGTATTTTTTAACTTCCTGATCACTTTTCTCTGGTTTACCTTATCTATATGGCTTGCGGTTTTTATCCATTTTTGGAACTACTCAAAGTTCCCAGTATGGCCCCTAGAATTTTTGGCTGGGTTTCTTCACTTTTTGCGCCCATCTTGACGTTCCTTTTGCATTCATTTAGACTTACTCTTTCACCTTTATGTGACTCGCGGCCTTGGCTACCTTGGGGTCATATAGATTTCCTTTAGCAGCATGGTCGCTTTGGGTTTCAGGCGACCTGTGGTCTCATGTCCTTCCTCATGGACTCATATGTGTTTGTAGACCCTTAGTCTCGGCCACCTCATTGGCAATTTTTTTGACTTGTGACATTAAGTGGTCTTTTGCGCTTGCTAGCCACCTCAAGGCCATTATTTTTCATTCCCTTAAGAGATCCATTCGCCGATGCGGGCTATTTTTATGCACGACTCTTTTAACTTAAGATGCAAGATGCATATCTTAATCACATGAAAGTATATGAACCCTAAATGCCTATATGAATGAGACAAAGTAAACAACATACTCACTTAGATTTTCACAGGGGCTGAAGCCTTCTTTTAATTCATTGCCTTGATTTGAATATTTACATTGGCTTTTCAGATAATGTTTCCTCACTCATTACATAGACATATTCTCAAAAACTCTTGACTGAGTCCGAAATGTGAAATAGCTTCAAATGGTCGGAGTTCCATGCATGCGGCAGTAGCTTCCCGCTCTCTCCTTTCAGGTGGTAGGCTCCCGAGGAGATCACCTTCACAACTTTGGAAGGTCCATCCCATTTTGGATCCAATTTACCCTTTTAAGTCGCTTGATCTGTTGCTTCCACCTTCCTAAGGATGTAGTCAGCTACCTTGAAGGTTCTATTCTTCACTTTTCTATTATGGTATCTTTCTGCCTTCATCTTGTTCATGATGGCCCTCTGATGAGCTTGATTTCTGGCTTCTTCAAGGAGTTGAAGCTCCTCCCTCATCATCTCATCATTTTCAGCCTGGCCAAACCCCTGAGTTCTGGCGGCTTTGACCCTTATCTCTATTGGAATTAGTGCCTCCACTCCATATATCATCCTGTATGGTGTCTCCCCTAGGGTTGTTTGTGCTGTAACCCTATACGCCCTCCATTTCCTCAGGCCAGTTCCTTTTAGCTTCCCTAACCTTCTTTTTGATTCCATCTAGGATTATCCTATTTGCGACCTCTATTTGACTATTAGTCTGTGGATGGATGACAGAAGATAATTTTAACTTCACTTCAAATTCCTTACAGAACACTCTCAGCTTTCTGCTATCGAACCGAGGCCCATTGTCTGTTATAATAGCACAAGGTATGCCAAACTTCCCAAAGATGTTCCTCTTAAGAAAATTAATCACTTTTTTTGTTGTAGTCTTCTCTAGGGCCACTGCCTCGACCTATTTAGTGAAATAGTCGACCGCCACTATAGCAAACCTCCTATCACCCTTTACTACTGGAAAAAGGCCCTAGTATGTGTGAGGACCCGGGCCGAAATCTGATTCGATTAGGTCCTCCTCACCTTATACCTTACACCTTCTTCTTAACCAACAATCCAATAATCAATAGAGTCGCCACCCTGATTTTATTTCTTGGAAAAAATCAAGGAGAAAACCTTCAAATATCATCCTCTTCTTAGGCAACAAAATAAGGGATTGATCTTTAGCAAACCAGAGATTGTTAGATTCGGGGTTTCGTCACAGATGGGAAGGTGTTAGGTAACCATCCGTGTTGGGGCGCAACTTTATGCAATTGAAGAATAAAATTGTATGCCTTGTGAGTATGTGCATAATGTGGAAGAAAATCACATAAACAAAATAATAAAATAAATCTAAAACAAAAGGAAAATAAAACATAATCAGGTTTGAGTTTCCACCACTAAAAACAACCTATGTACCTTGGCAACTGGGATTAAAGCCCACGCACTTCTTACATGACTGTGAGCACCACGCTGCCGGCCTGGTTGGCGGGGATATCGCCTTGTTGCCATGGTTTAAAATCGATGGCCTGTGATTCGTGATAATTCTTCTGAACTGGCTTAGCTTAAGTGAAGAGAACCGATTCGATGATTCTCGAGATAGACAAATTAACCGCTTCCCAAAGAACTATCATTCCATGCATATCCCTAGATGTAACTGGAGGAGTCACAAACGGTCTCACTTAAACCAAGGAACCTAGATAGAATATGCATGCACGGTATTTGCACTTTCGACTAAGTTTGATCAAAGAGACTATCACAAACCCGGACAAACTCATGGAAATACTGGGCACACACTGTTCTCAGTGTTCTCTTGATTGTCATCTTGACAAGGAGTCACCACCCAAATTTATAAGGGAAAACTTGAGGGAAACCCATTGTTGACTCCGGATAAAGCACAGATCTCGAAAACAAGAGAAAGGTCTGGGGATTCATTTATCGTAGACCACCATCTTCACTAAGATAATGCCGGTGATATTGGATGCCAAACAAATGTGTATGTTTCATAGTTGGATCAAATACCTCATGTTAACAAACAAACAAACAAATACAAATACGAAACCAAATGCAAGATATTCTCATATTTGAGCTTGCGCCTGATCCACTTGAGATTGTCTACGTACCCCCCATCGTTGGGTTCAAAGCTCTCATAGTTCTTCCAAAGGGAAACCTTAAAGTCTAACTAGACGGCAAAGGCTCTCCATGGATGAAATTCTCAAAATCTCGGGTGACTACCGCAAGACACATTCTCAAAAGACACTTGACTAAGTGCTGCAACACATCTTCTCAAATTTAGGCGCTTCGGCCGCGCAAAACTTTGGGTGCTTCGACTCGCACAAAACTTCTTTCTTTTCTAAAACTTTGGGCATTTCAGCCGTGCAAAAACTTTCCTCAAAACTTGGGCACTTGTCTGAGTGCCGCAGAAGGGTTCTTTCTTCAAAACACAAGAGGCATCTTTCCTTGAAAACTTAAAGGCATCTTCCCTTGAAACTTTGATGATTACAAGGCATCTTTCCTTGAAAACTTAAAGGCATCTTTCCTTAAAATCTTAGTGTTTGAAAGACATCTTTCCTTTAATGTATTATATTCAATGCAATTTTTAAAAAACTTTTTGTTCAAAGCTTGGAATTCTTTCAAAATCATGTGGATAAATGCAACATTGTTGTGCAAATGCAATTCTATACAACAATTCGTTCAAAGGAGCCATGTTTTAGCCTACTTTTAGTATGTTCTTTCTTATGTGCTATGTCATAGCTCAAAACTATGCATTTCTTATGCATCAATTCATTCAAAGGTGCAATATTTTGTTCAAGAATGCCTATAGCATACGATATGTTCTAGCTTCACTTCAAGATGCAAGTTCTATGTATTTTTCTAATCAAAGATGCAAAATTTTGTTCAAGGATGCATTTAACATATTCTTACGGTCTTTCTCTAACCATTCTAAACTTTATTCTTTAGTGTGACTACAGTAAGAAGCACAAAGGAGAGTTGTGTTCTAACTCATTCTAAGCAAAGATGCTAACTAGGATGCAACATATTCAAAGGGTGTTCTTAGATGTATATCATGACTATGATGATGCAAGGATGTAAAGATGCAAGTTTTGTCTAAAACAATGCATTAGAAAAAGGTGTACAAACCCGGATTGATGCTTGAAAGTGGGTATTCAAACACGAAACATGATGCTTGAAAGATGGGTGTACAAATCCGAATTCATTGCTTGAATTGGGTGTACGAACCCAATCTTTATTCTTTGAAAAGGTGTGTTCTATCCAGATTTTGTTTGATTGAAATGGGTGTGCTAACCTGAGATTCATTCTTTGAAATGGGTGAGCTCTACCTGAAATTTGCTTGAAAAATGGGTGTAAGAACCTGATTTGATGTTTGATAATGGGTGTATTCTACCCGAATTTTGAAAAGAGAGAATGTTTCCGAGAGCCACTTCCGAGGTCGGAACGTCCATGGTGCCGTCTAACTATTCTTTAGGGGTCCCCAAAATACAAACAAATCACTTCATACGAAAAAGCATTCGAGCAAACAAATAATTTCAAAGAAATTTCGGGGTTACTACGCCTTGAAAAAGCATGCATTTTCTAGCACGAAATCGGCATTATAACACTTTAACTAAAGCACACAAAGAGGTTAGAAACTACCTTCGAGGTTGATCTCCTTGTTCTAACCCGATGAACAGGAGGAAGACGGGGTACTATCCTATTCCTTAGCTCAACCGTGTTCTAAAAATTGTGGAGAAAGCGGGACACAAGCGGGGAGAGGTAATGACTAATCCCGCAAGGAATGCTTAGGAAAACGACGACTTCGTGCCAGAATTCCGATCTTAGAGGGGGACTAGAGAGGTAGAATAGGAAGAATATCAAACCCCTTTTTTCAACTTAGAGCGGGACAGATGTGGGGGGGGGGGATATAAAATTACAAAGACGTTCACTAGAGAGCGCGGCTCTCGAGGTGAAGAGAAGTGAAGGGAAGGGACCCCTATTCTGGATGGCAAAGGTCGTAAATTTGTAATGGTGTGGATGTTGTCCTGGAGCCATGGCCCGGTGGCATGGCCTAGAGATGTGGCCTGGAGCCATAAATATTAATCGTTTAAACGGGGCCTACCAAGATCTCGAAAAATTTTCAAGAAAATATGGAAGATGTGTCTTGATGTCTAGGACATGCTCCTAAAGTATCATGAATTTTGAATGAACACACGATTTTCTAAGATCGAGGGGTGCATGATCGGTAGGTGACCAGAGCGTGGCCGGTAAGGGACCGAGAGACGAGGCCTGAAAAACCGCCTGGAGCTAGGTCGGCCTAGCTGGTCCGACTTATGGCTGGTCAGTCTAGTGGGGCCGACTGGATGTGAGGTCAGCCTAGCTGGGTCAACACAGGTCGGCCTAGTTGGGCCGACACAGTCCTTAGTCGGCCTAGCCGGGCCGATCACTCTACTGGGTATTCTTCCGACTCGATTTTTCGCGTACTTCCTCTTTTAACTTGTTCAGTTTTGGTCGCAACCCCGGATGACTTCATTTATGCCTCGGATGCCTCCGTTTTAAGCTCGAAGTGTTTCGACTGCAATCAAGGGTTTATGGGTTAAAAATACAAAATTTTGGGCCAAGTCCTGAAAAAATCCAAGAAAATTCCGGAAAAGTCACGGAATGCCCTTAGCATGGTAAATAGATAGATAGATAGTCCCTACGGCCCTCAAAAAATTTATTTTTGGATTTTTGATACTCCAAAATATGGAGTTCAAACGCGACACAAGACAAAAATACGAGAAAGTGTGGGCAAAGTTTGGTGCTAATAATGGCATCATACAACAATTATATCATCAACAATAGCAACATATCGACATTAATTCATCAGTAACGTCAACAAATTAAAGGGATTAAGAATATCTCTTATAGCCCTCCCCTAGCTCCAGAAGTTGGATTGTTTTCTCCACCCACTCTTTTGCCACTTCTAAGCTCTATCTTCGACTCCTCTTGATATACCCTTGTTTCCTCTCCTTTGATGCTAATCACCACGAAATTTCTCCAGATTTTTTGCCTTTAAAACTATTTCTAGACTTGGAGAAGTGGAGTTTCTCCAAGCACTCAAGCTTATAGGGGGTGTGTAAAGAGAATTTGTGACCTTTTGGATGTGAATAGGTGTGAACATCCAAATTTGATCCATGAATATTTTATTATTTTGAATTATGGATGTTTTTTTCCCTATAGATTAATAAGATGATGTGGTCTTAGGCTAGAATATGTTTATGATTTAGTTTAATAAAATATTTATATTTTTTTTGATTTGGGCTTTTAGTATATTTTACATGGTGATTATTGAGATGAGTTAATCCTAGGTTAAGATATATTAGAGGTCCGATTTAATAGAATATGAGTATTTTATTTGTGTGGTCTTTTTATTTGTTTTAGCCCATTATTTTTTAGATGACTTAATTTTGGGTTGAAAGTAAATATAAACTCCAAACCAACAAGACATGGACCCTCCAACATTAGCAGCCCTTATTAACGGATTAAAGCCTTGTTTTATCCTTGTATTGAGCACAAAAGCTGGAATTCATCCCTGTGTTGAATTTTGGTTTGCTTTCATCCTTGTGTTGATACCAATTGGCTTGTTTTGGTCCCTCTCGCCGGAATCTGGTGAAAAATACTGATGTGGCATGCTTTCCGGTGCCACATCAGCATACGTGGGACCTCATGTCAGGTCGATCCAACAAATCAGACTGACTCGGCCCGACTGGTTCGCCCACCCAAAAGACCCATCCAACCAAACCAAAATACACAATAAAATAAATAAAAAAAGAAATAGAAATTGAGTTGACAAAAAGAAACAAAAATCGAGTTGGCACAACTTGTTTGTTTTATTTCATCCAATGATGAGCATGCTTCAAAATCTGCTGAAGCAAATAAAGCCTCTTCTAAGCTTGATAGACCTGCAATTCAAGATGAAAGAGTGAAGGAATTAAGGGTAAGTCTGCTATTGCTAAATCATATCCGAATAGGGACACAGGTGGCTCCTTCTGGCAATTCCAAAATCAATTCATAAAAGCCAACAGTGATTCAATCTGATGATAAAAAAAATTGATAAAAGGAAATGGGCCCCTTAAATCCTTGCTAGAAAAAAGCTGCTGAATGTAAAAATAAAAAAGAAAGGAGAAATTGAGTTGGCTCACCTTCAACTCAATAATGGCGACTCCCTTAGTAGGCAAATGGGCTTGGCGACGTGCTGTGGCGGCGAGCGGGACGACGGCGTAGGGTTGGTGAGATGAGGTCGATGGCGGTGGTGTATGCGGTGTTGCTTAATCGTTGTTGGGCTGCTAGATTGTGGCGTCAACTTGGTCGGCACGAGACTCAGTTGCAGCAGGTGGATGCAGAGCTCGATGATGGCATGCGTGGAGGAGTAAAGCGTCGGGACAGCAAGGTAGAGGAGAGTGGAGGTGGTTGTTGAGGATGTGTTGGGAAAGACGATGCACAGTAACACATGTTTCATTTTTTTTCTTTTTCTAAAAAAAAAAATCTATTTTAATTTATTTACTAGATTTCTATTTTTTTTTAAAAAATTCTATTTTACTTATTTTAATGGATTTATATTTCTTTCAGTTTATTTATTTATTTTATTGCTTACTTCAATTTAGTTCTTTTGGGTGGGCGAACTAGTCTGGTCGAACCATTCTAATTTGTTGGCTTGACCTGACACACGGGTCCCATTTATGCTGATATGGCACCGAAAAACTTGCCACATCAGCATTTTTCACCGGATTGTGGCGAGCGGGACTAAAGCAAGCCAAATAGGGCCAATACAAGGATGAAAATAAGCCAAAATTCAATATAGGGATGAGTTCCAGCTTTCGTGCTCATTACAGGAATGAAAAAAGGCTTTAATCCCTATATTAACACATTACCTACTGCTAATTTTAATTCTAATTTTCGTGGAAATTCAGAATTAAAATATATCTTTTTCTTGTTTTGTGTTTTTACGATAAAAGGAATAGAAAAGAGGTCAATTTTGATGTGTATTTGATAAATAGAAAAGGTAAGGGTTTGGGAGGCAAGTTAGGGGTGTTTATGGATCATGGAATATTCTAGAGGGCGTGGGAAACAAATAGAAGGCGGATTAAAGAGGTGTAAAAAAAAAAAAGAATAGAAACTGTACCCGGGTCCCGACGGTCATGGAGACATGACCGCCAGGCCCAAGCGGTCAAAGAGGGAAGACTGCCAGCCTATGGCGGTCGTCACAACATGACTGCCGGGGCTGGGCGGTCATCGCTTCCAGTTTCGGGATTTTTTCTCTTTTTCCCTCTTTTCTTAATCCTAGCTCTTAACCGTCACATCTAAGGATTCAATCTCGATCATAGGATTAATACGACGACCCCTGAGGATTTGAACACTATAAATAGACCCCTTTACACACAAATTAGACACATATTATTTTCTTCTTTCTATTTGCAATAAGCATGGGTACTTGGAGAAACTCTTCTTCTCTAAGCCTAAGGATCTTTGTTTGAGCTGTTATTCTGGAGATATTTCATGGAGAGGAGAAAAAAAGAGTTGGAAGCAAGTGGAGATCAAGAGGAGAGAAAGAAGAAGGTGGTTGAAGGCAATTTCGGTGGTGAAGAGGTGGTTATCCCGAGTAGAAATCCCTGGTGTGTTCAGTCTTAGTAGATTGGCGATATCTTGAGTTGTAGACGTTGATTTGTTGCATTCTTGGTTCCTTTATACAACTAAGAGGTAGATCTGCAACTTTGCCGTTTAAGCTAGAAGCTGATTCAGTTGTATTCTTTATTTAAATTGCAGTTGAATTTGACACAAAATTGAGCTAAGGAGTGGAAGAAAAGTCGGGTTAGAAAACACCCAATAATAATCAACTGGAGGAGGGCTACAAGAGGTAACACTAAACTTTTGTTCTCTGATTTCTTTTGATGATGTTTCTGCTGTTGATGCTTTGATTGTTGTTTGATGCCTTTGGAAGAACTGCGTGAGCTATGAACCCGGTCACCGGGATACGTAGGCCGATTCTAGTGGTGGAATCTCAAGCCCAATTATGTTTTACTTTCTATTTGTCTTTGATTTTAGTTTGTTATTGTTGTTGTTTTTTTTTGTTGCATGAGGCATACTCTGATCATCAATTGCACACAATTTCGTCCCAACATGGATGAGTACCTAACACCTTACCTTCTGTGACGAAACCCCGAATCTAATATCTCTGGTTCGCTATGATTGATTGCTTTAAGGATTTTTTTATGCTTAAGATAGGTGTTTCCATGAATTTTTTCCTGCAATAAAATTCGGGTGGCGAATCCTTTGATGTTGGATCTTGGTTATGAAGAAGAAGTAAGAATAAGGTGAGGGGAGAATTAATTTTTGGTCAGGTCCTCACAATAGGGGGGCTCTATTTATAGAATTCTGGGGATACAGAGGCCGTGCACCTCTTAATGGACAAGATTCTAGCCAGAAATCTAGGGAAAAAGTGAGTGGAATCAAATTAATGCCAAAAATCGGGGAAAAAATTTCGTCTGGGGTAACATGGCCGCCATGGCCGACGGTCTTCCCTACTTGACCGCCCAGGCCTGCGGGCTTGGTTCATTCTTGCCTTTTTAGCTCCAATTCCCATCAATTCCGACCTGACTTAATTATCACGCGCAATTAACATGTTGTCAAACCAGAAAGTACCCTTTTCTTGATTACTACTCCTTCTAAACTTTTCTTGTATCATTAATACACTTTGAACCCCACTTTCCATGCATTTTCTTACCAAAAATATATATACCATAAAAATGATAATTTAGTTCCTGTTTTCCATGAAAATAAAAAATAAAATAGGCTGCAAGTAATGTGTTTTGTGGGCCAATTACTCCTGGAGGGTCCATATTTTATTAACTTAAACTCTATAAATAGAGCCTCCCATTCACTCCAAAGGCACATCAAGAGCCATTATACTAGGTTACACACACTCTTGTAAGCTTAGAAAAAGCCTGGAAAAACTCTACTTCTCCAAGCTTTTAAACACTCTTTTCTACTATTACTCTAGTCAAATTCTCTGGAGACAAGCATCAAGAAGCAATCAACACGAGGAGATCAAGAGGAGAAAGCAATCAAAAGCAAACCGGAAGCCAAGAAGGTGATGAACTCGAATTGGGGTTCTTGATATGAGCAGTCTCAGAAAATAATTCATATCTCGAGCTGTAGGTACCAGATTGCTGCGTTCTTGAACTCTCTGAAAAGCTAAGAGAGAGCTCTATAGTGTTTCTGTTGAGTCTAGAAGCTGAATCGGCAGTTTTCATTGTCTAAAAACCAGTATAATTCGAGCCCTAGTTTCTGTCCAGAAACCAAGGTATGTGATCTAGCCCCTTTTTTATTTAAATCCTCTTAATTGTTGTTGATTGGCTGTTGATTTGATACTTTGATGTTTTCTGTGATGCTAATGATTTTATTTGTGTAGATTGAACCGTTAGAACTAAGTGGCTTTGACCCCGGTCACTCGGGTACGTAGGTAGTCTACAGTTGCCAATGAGATGCAAGCCAAATCTTCTTCTTCCCCCCTTTCTCTTTTTTCAGTTATTCATTATTTTATGTGACTTGTTTCCACACTCTCACACTTACACAAGGCACACTATTTAACCCATTTATCGCACAAAGTTTAGCCCTAACACGGGTAGGGTGCTCACCCCTTCCTACCTGTGACGAACCCCCGAATCCAACAATCTCTGGTTAGCTAGATTGGTCCCTTATGTTGTTGCCTAAGAGGAACTGATGTTTATGGTTTTTCCCTAGAATTTTCCAAGAAATAAAATTCGGGTGGCGACTCCTTTGGTTGTTGGATTTAACAAGAAGAAACAAATAGGTGAAGAGGCCGGATTTTCGGTCGGGTCTTCACAGGAACTCGTTCCATATGCTTTAGTAGTTTGGAAGCTTGATGCATGCTATGGTATTTGCCCGACCAGATATTGCTTATGCAGTTGGAGTGGTAAGTCGATACCTTTCAAATCCAGGAGAAGAGCATTGGAATGCTGTCATGTGGATACTAAGTTATCTTCAAGGAACCTCCAAAATATACTTGTGGTATGGAGAAGACAAACCTGTGCTGGTTGAATATACTGATGCAGATATGGATGGTAATGTTAGTTCTAGAAAATCTACATCAGGATACCTAATCAATTTCTTAGGGGCTGTGTCATGGAAGTCGAGGCTACAAAAATATGTTGTATTGTCAACGACAGAAGCTGAGGTTATTACAGTAGGGGAAGCATGCAAGGAGTTATTATGGATGAAGAAGTTCTTAACTGAATTTAGATTCTCGCAAGACAGTTATCAACTGTTTTGTAATTGTTAGAGTGCTATCCATCTTGCAAAGAATGCCTCACTTTATTCCAAATCGAAGCATATTGATATAAGATATTATTGGATCAGAGATGTGCTAGAAAAGAAGCAATTACAACTCGAAAAAAATCCATACATAAGAAAATGGATCTGATATGCTGACGAAGATACTTCTAAGGGGAAAGTTTGAATATTGTCGAGAAGCTGCCGGAATGGTGGATCCCCCAAGTAGTTAGAAAGGGAGAGAATTGTTAGGTGGTCGCCTCCATTATGTGGAGACCATGATTATTTTTTTTTAAAAAAAATTTGGAGATTGGAGCAGATGGTGGAGTTGTTGGAGACTGGAGCAAATGTTGTAGTTGGTGCGGTGTAGTTGGTGCAAAGTTGCCAGTATGGCTACAATGCAGCGCAAAATGCACAACACTGAAAAACAAATTCGAAGACAAAGAGAGAGAGGGGGAAGGAGAAACGAAGAAGAAATATACCCAATATTTTTCAATTAAGGAGTGACACAATAGTAAAGAAAATACTTTTAGGGTATTTTTCGGAAAATATTTTTTGTGGGACACTATTTTGAGTAGAGTTCTAGATTTTATTTTACCCCTGAATTTATTTTAGAAAGTCTTTCTTTGTAAGCGTACTATTTTTTATGGTGGAAGTTTCTCGGACTTGTGGACGTAGCCTAATAAATTTTGGATAATCCACCTTAAATACTGTGTGTCATTTATTTTCATATTGATCATTATTGTGCAAGATAGTGCCATTAGGACCAACAAGCTGAGCTTTGCCGATCTCTTCCTTCGTCCTTTACTTCATTCATTTTCTTCAATTTCTTTATGTCAATTGTTTATTCTTCTCCGTGTCTGTAACCTGCGACTTATGGTGATTGGGAATAGAGAAACCGTAAAATTGATTTGACTAATTTTATCTTTCTTTGTAATATCACACGAGTTATGGATGGAGTCACTCGATCTTTCTTATTATTTCCAAAACGTTTATGCTCAGTGGCGATTGCTTGAGAGCCATCTTTGAATTTTTGATGTTTCTACATAAGTTTTTATTAAGATATATATTTGGTTCCCATTAATTTTATTTTTTTCCACATAAGTCCATACTACTAACATTTTGTTAATGACATAAATTATGTCTAACTTTCACCATTGTCCATAATGATGACTTTTTTTTTAATCAAAGTTTATTGATCAGCATCCTGGACTAACCATTGTCCGTTAGACTCAGAACTCTAAACTTAATGGCTTAACTCTACGACAGCTTACAGTGATATTTATATATGACCTACCATAAGAGATAAGACTCAAAACTCTAAACTTAATGGCTTAATCGTACGACAGCTTACAGTAATATTTATATATTACCCATTGTTGTTAGACCCGAACCGGCCGACCAGTTGAACCTAGGTAACCATGACCCAGAGAAAATTTCGGATTTTTAACCCCTCTGGGTTGTACCCTTTAAAAAACCGGCCGGGTCAGAACGGGTTTTCCGGGTTCTCTAGGTTTAGTGATCCAGTTCCGGTTTTTTCGAGGTTAAAAGTAAAAAAAATTCAAAATTTTACCTTGGTCATACCATAATTAGACCTTTGGTTGGACCTTCATTAAAAAATTATATATTTTTACTAGTAATTTAAGTACCAATCAGACCCCGGTTGAACCTCAATTAACCTCTAAACTCGCGACCCGGCCACTGAAACGGGTCAATGGCCGGGCCGGGTTTTATAACCTTGATATTACCTACCATAAGAGATTGTGGGTGAGACTCGGAACTCTTAGCACTTAATAGGAATGCTGGCCCTCAACACTTGTATAGAAATGCTGACCGAATCTTAACCAAGCCAAGCTTGATGGCATTAGGTGTGACGGAATCCCACATCGGAAAGGAAGGGGAAGGGAGCCGACCCGACCCAAGTGGTAGCAGAGCCGACTCGACCCAATTCCGATGTCACGCCAAGCGCTCCGTGGGGACGGAGTAGGCAGGGTGCCCAGTCCCTCGTCGTCGGATTCGGTGGGAGAGAATGTGACGGAATCCCACATCGAAAAGGAAAGGAAAGGTCTTGGGTCATATATACAGGGATGCTGCACACCTCACTAGGTTGACTTTTTGGAGAGAGGGTAATGACCCCGTGACATTAGGTGCACCAACTAAGCACACACCGCCCAGTATATTTAATGGATTCTCCTATTTGGTTTATTCTTGGGTCAGACATGGAAGTACAGTTGTATCAATCCAATTCCTGTTCTGTGCTGATGACGATAGTCTGTGAATTGTGATGTATTCCAGACAAAATGGAAGACCTGACAAAAACAAGAGCATCACTAATTATTAGATTCTGTCTTCCTCCCTCCTGTTAAACACTTCCACTTCCCCTCCCAAAATTCTTACCAAGCTGATAATAACTTAAATTCAGCTCCCCCTCTCTTGTCTTTCTTCTTCTCTCTGATATTTATCCACCAAAAATCTCCCAAATAGAACAGGGGGATGGCTTCTTTTCTTCTTTCAAACCCTTTCTCCTCCTTGCCCCCTCGTACTAACAACAAAAACCAATCACCCAAATCTCTTAGTGCACCATCTCTATCTCTCACAGTGTTAAAACCCACAAAAAGGTCGTGTCTTTACAAAAACTTTAGACCAACCCATCTCTCTTTCCCCTCTACAGCTTTCCCCTTTGCGTTTTCTAGGAATTTCTTGCCCCGAGCTTCGATCAGAGACGCCGATGCTGATGCCTCCTCCATCTCCGCCGGGGAGCCGCCGATTGTGGGCGAGGACTCGGCGGCGTTTCAACTAGGCGACCAGAAGATAGCCTCCTGGGTGTATTTCGGTGTGATTTTGGGGGTTGTTCTGTTTGTGCTTGACGTGTTGTGGATTGACAATTCTACTGGGTTTGGAAAAGCCTTTATTGAAGCTGTTTCGGGTCTTACTGGGAGCCATGAGGTCGGTAATTAGTGCTCTTTATGCTCTTGCTTTGTTGGGTTTCCTTTCTATGGCTTTTTCTCGTGTTAAAATCTTTGAGCTCTCCCTGGAAGCTGATTCGTTCCAGTGTACTTATAAGATATTTGAACCATAGAAGTTTATTTTTCTAAAAAATAACCAAAGTTGTGCTTTCTCGCTTCACAGTCGTTGGCTACTTAAATTTCTTTCACGCACATACTTCGTGTGGGTTATTGTTAGTATTCTTAGCAAATACATTCCAAGTGGCATTCGCATTGGCCTGTGGGGCTTAATCTTTGCAGGGTAGGATTCCTATTCAGCAGCAGAAAATACCCCAGCATAACTTACTGAATAATTTCCAATGCAATGCAATGAGCTCATTTTCCCGGATGTTAGTTTAGCAACTCCTAGTTCTGAAGTAAGATGTTGCTCCTTAGATGCATAGATTTAGTATCTGAATCTATACCACATTTCTAACGGTGTAGTGACTGTCATTATTCATCTTGTCTATTACTTAGATCGTGGTGCAGTTTTGTGGTACTATTGGTGGCATGATTAAGTGAATATCTCCTTCTTATTGTTTCTGGTGTGCTTTTTCTTCCCTATGCTACTCGGTAATGTTTTCCTCCTTACTGTCCTTTAACAGCCATGTAGCACTTGACCCTGCTTGCAGTAACCTAGTTGGTTTCGCAACAAAAAACCTAATTCTTGTAATGTTTACAGGTCGTAATGTTCTTCCTCATTCTCATTTTTGCCACTGTCCACAGTGGCTTGGCCAGTCTTAGAGATGCTGGTGAGAAGCTTATTGGGGAACGAGCCTTCCGGGTTTTGTTTGCTGGGGTCTCACTCCCATTGGCAGTTAGCACTATTGTGAGTTCTATACCATTTGATTCTACAGACAACTGCTGTATTCTATATATCGATGATCATGTTTGGTAAAACAAATGAAATGTAGAAAGGAGAGGAGATAATCATCAATTGTACTCTCTGTTACCTTTATCTATTTAATACTTACAACGCATTCCACTTTTGCTCTACTACGTTCTGTTCCAAATTCCTGTTTGTTGGCAAGTATCAAAAGACAGCTTTGCTGATTTTTCTGTTGATGCGGTCTTTCAGGTGTACTTCATCAATCACAGATACGATGGAGTACAATTATGGCAACTCCAAAGTGTACCTGCAATACATGAAATTGTTTGGCTTTCAAATTTTGTATCGTTCTTTTTCCTTTACCCTTCGACTTTTAATCTCTTAGAAGTAGCAGCAGTTGACAAACCTAAAATGCATCTTTGGGAAACCGGAATAATGAGAATCACCAGGCACCCACAGGTAACAACACTTGACTGATCAATGAAGAAAATTCTATTGCTGAACTTTTTAAGTGCGCTAATGGTTCATCTGTGTTATGCAATTACTGCTGGTGATGATTTTATCCTAAGATTTCTGTGTATCATGTCTTCTGGGCTCCGTAGGTGCGACCCTTTCTGTTGTGATGTGCATATATTTTCCCATTTCTTTTTGCTCAATGTTATTGCTCTCGTTCCTCTTTTTCATTTTTCTTTTTGGTGGGGAAGACTAGTCTCAAGTCTTGTAAAAGTCACAGCAATAAAGAAAATGAAAAATTTCCCCCTTTTAGAGGGTCCTTCTATCTTACATCTTCCTACACATATGCAATTGCAATTTACAAATGTCAACACTTGGAATTTTTTTTATTTCTTTTCAAAAGATGCACTTCTAACTTTTTTTTAAAAAAATTCAGATGGTTGGGCAAGTCATCTGGTGCTTGGCACATACAGTTTGGATTGGGAACACCGTCTCGGTTGCTGCTTCTCTTGGTTTGATTGGACACCATTTGTTCGGTGTTTGGAATGGAGACAGGAGATTAGCAATACGATACGGTGAGGCATTCGAAGATGTCAAGAGGCGAACAAGTATAGTGCCCTTTGCAGCTATTCTTGATGGGCGTCAAAAGCTGCCCAAAGATTACTATAAGGAATTTCTACGGTTGCCCTACTTGACAATCACTGCATTGACAATTGGTGCATACTTCGCACACCCTCTAATGCAGGCTGCCAGTTTTCGGCTGCACTGGTAGCATAGTTTGTCCTTATTCGTCTGGGTATCACACATAGTTGATGGGTTGTATACTGGGATGGTTTACATTTGTTGAAGCAGAAAGATTATTGGTCTAAAAGAAAAATAGTATAAGACCAATATATGTACCAAAGGATGTCCTTGTTACATAGTTGAGCGGACACCGACTTGTGACATTGAATGTGTAGATGGCCGAAAATGTAACTTAAATCAATCTTGTGTAATTAGGTCTTGAAACGAGAGTTTTTATAATGTTAGTAACCTTTGGATAGCAACTTTGCTGTGTTCGGCGTCATCTGAATTTGGCTGTACAACCTTGTGCAAGAAAGCAGCAGCAAAACAAACCATGTCACTATTTAATCCTTAAAGTTTTCAGGAACCAATAGCTTACTGAAAAAATATAATTAGCCATAACTTGGGATGCTGATACTGATAGAAGAACAAAGTATGGATTAATAAAAACTATTAAACTGGAAAATTGATGTCATAGTAGGTAAACAAAATGGGTTGTGTGACCAGGGCTGCTGGCAAAAATCAGAGGCCCAGGAAAACGTAGTAGAGTATAGTGATGGGCAGAGATACAATCATTCCAAATATGACCCTGCAAAATTAGAGGTATCAGCCATTAAATTTATCATCATTGAAAATTTGTGAACATGCAACCTTGACTTGGAAGCTTAAACTTACGCAGTGCTTAATACATCGGGGTGCAGATCATATTCTCTGGCGAATACAAAAGGGACAATTCCTTGTGGGAGGGCAGCTTGAACAATGGATAATCTCAATGTGGTTCCCTTGAGGCCCACTCCCAGGGAAGCTACTGCCATTACTGCAGGCCCAGCTACAAACCTGGCAATCATCCCATATATCGCCATCCTCTTTCCACATGCTATAATCTTTGGTTGCAGGGCCATGAACAAGCCTTAAAACCATAGAGAGAATCCATGAGGTTTAGTTTACATGGTATTTTTATTTATTTTTAACATCACATGGCAAATAATTTCAATTGGAAGATGGAAAGAAACACAACATCAAACAATCTTTAGGTGTAACAAGCTATCTTAAATATAAAAAGGGAGAGGTTTCTTCTTACCAAGGCTAAACATGGCCAATCCAAGACCTGCCTTTGACAAGATGGTAACCGAATCGTCCACTATTTGGGGTTTCTGAATGCCCCATCTGCGTGACAAAGGCACAAACCATAAAAGTAAAATAGCTGGAACATTATGTGAATGCTTTAAACAATCATACTTTGTGTTTTTGAATGGATCAGGTGAAATTAATTCATGATTCAAAATTCGTAGTGACTGTGTTTGGTACCTGCAAGAGATTAAGGCCCAGGTGAGGCCAACTAAACTTGCATAAGAATTGGGATTCCTGAGCAGCTTATGGAATACTGTTTTCAAGATTTTCAAGATCGCAACTGTGGAGGTTTGAACGGTAGTGTCCTCCTCGAGGGTCTCATTCTTCTCATGTTCTACGACACCATTCTCTTTGCCTCTTTCTTTTTGGCAAGCTCGCACCGACTGCTCAAGCACCCCTGTTGTTTCCATCACAACTTCAATTAATTAGCAAAGGAGTCAGGAACGTGAAAAGCAAAGAAAGAGTTTGATATATATAGGACAGTATGCATGTGTCTTCCATATTCTTGCCTTGAGAAGTGCAACATCCACAGCGCCAAATGAATAGATGAACCTCTTTACCGTCTCCATCCATTGCAGCGGCCACCACTGGCCTCAATCTCCCTGCAGAATCCTTTTGGTGAGCCACCTCTTGGTTTGAAGTTGTTGTCGCAGCAACGGCCATCACAACTTCATGATGATCTCCAGCACTTCCAACTTCATCTCTTCCCTTGCTCTTTACACTGTTACTAGGACTAGTACTACTACTAAGGCAGCTTCTTGCTGCACTCGTCAAGTTCTTCAAGAATCCAATTCTTGCCTCTCTATATTCAAACAAGAACAACAACAAACTGTACCAGATGATGCACTGCAACACCAGGACCTGAATCATGAGGCCCTCCTTGTCATCCCCGTACATTGACTTCAACAGTGGGATTCCCATGACCAGGGTGTTGGGGAGAGTTGACAAGGAGAATAGAGTGATAACCCATTCAAGGCTTCCTCGCCGCCAGAACTTGGCCCAACAAAGCAGAACTACGAGGATCAAAACCTTGGAAATCCCATCAGCAGCAACGAAGAGAAGATCCATCTTGTAAGGATCTATCCTCGAGATGAAGTCCAGGGAGAGGAGTGGGACAGCAAAGTAAGCAACGAACCTGTTGATGCCTGAACATTGGTCCGGGCTGAATATGTTCCACCACTTCACTGAGGCATAAGCCAAGAACATGGTCACATACAGTGGCACAACTGCACTAAGAACTCCATACAGATCTTCTATGCTAATCATTTGTTTGTTTTGCTCCCTGCAGGGCTTTTCTTTGTTGTTCTAATTTGTACAGATAAAATAAACCAAGATAGATAATCAGATCAAGAAATTAAAGGAGGATATTAGTTGCTTGATTGGGTTTGCTGTTTACGTGCATATTTGGTGGAGCCCTAGAGCTCTCATCTTGCAACCCATTGCCAAGAATAAATAAATTACTGAGCTATCGACTTTCGAATGTCTACTCATTTTTGTCCTTTCTTAATTTTGATAGTACCCAAACAAATGCTGGACTTTACCATCAGGTTTTGGTAGGTGAAGTATATGTTTCCTTCATGAAGGTTATGGGTTAAATAATTCAAGTTTGAGTATAGAGCATATGATGATGATGCGAGTTCGAGCTCGAACTCCGTATTTTTTTTTGTTTTCAAGTCAAGTTTCAGTTGTCCTCATTTATACTCTCCTAATCCAACAATTATCTCAGTCGATGCTATGATAAGAAGCGCAAGGTGGAAAGATGTTATAATTAAGAGAAAATGAACGTCCCTATACTTTTAGGATTAAATATTTAAATTGTCTGTCCAGCGATTTTGATAATTTGATCCTCTAATCTGATTTGTTCCAATTTCTCTCAGAAAGGTGACACATATTCGAATGGATTATACATTAGATTAGTGAAAGGATCAGTTGATAGTGACAACGGATCTCATACTTCACTAGAACATATGCCATGCCCATAATTTTCTGAAAATATTACCAACTTGGGGTTGGTTCAAGTAGTAAGCGACTTGTTCTGCTTACCCGAGGTCTCGGGTTCGAGTCCTCATGTATGCAGAAAATCCCCAATGGGAGACTCACCCACCATAACCAGGTGCGTGACCCGAGACAAAGCTCCGGATAAACCAACAAGAAAGAAAAATAAAAATACATAATTTTCTGAAAATATTGGGAAAAAGTCAAATAGGGAAATACTCAATTCATAAAAATCTCTTAACATAAGGATAACATGACTAAAAATGTCAAATCAAACGTGTCAAATGAACAATTTAAGTTCTTAAGCCTATATTTTTTATTACATCTGCTGAGATATTTGGTAAACGTATTGTTTACTCAGTCGCACTCCTCGTCAATCTTTTTGGTTATTCGTGTACCTGAAAATGTGAGATAGCTTTCGGTCATATATATGTATAATTTAAGCTTTGGGTCGTATATATGTGTAATTTAGTAAACCATCCATAACTCTAAAGTTTAAGAAATACATTTAAAAGAAAAAAATACCATACTTGATCGCCACCTCAATCGAACTTTTCAAGGATTTTGGTTTCTAGCAAGAGATAATTTTTCTTATTAACCGAGTTAATTTGTACAGAAGTGTGTTACTCAATAGAGAAAAGGCATGCAAGACTGTAATCCGTTTTCCTCCGACTCGGTGACATTTCAAGAAAGGAAATACGGAATGGAGATTGCAATAGTGATGTCTTCTGTTTTATGCAATGAAAGTGACGAGTGATCTATTATGTCAAAGACACCAAACAAGTGCTTCACGTGGAAGTGTCATGCTGCTAAAAAGTTGTGCACAAAACCAGCAAAGATTGGATTTGAGAAAGCTAAGTACTTGAGAAGACGGCCACCTCTAACTTTGAAAGTTTTAAGCTCATTAATCTCAGTCATATCTTGAGTAAAAAAAAAAAAAAACACCTAAAGTCATATGAATTTTTTTAAAAAAAGACAATAAATTAATTAGTTTGTCGCCATCCTAGTGGTCTGCTATGGCCCAACAGGCAAATTGGCTTAACTTCTCTTGCTGCCAAAAACAAAAAAGAAGAAAAAAAAAACAGATTGCAAGTATAAATCGCAAAACCATAGCTACAAAAAAAAAAAAAAAACAGAAAAATTGCAAAACACAATGTCATGTGCCACTAATGGCTCTTGACCCACTTGTATTTGCTGCTTGTTGCACTTGCACATGAATCTGGCCCGAGAATATTCTGGCATGTTACAAATTTACATGTTACACATGCGATAGTGATGGTTAAAAAACGATTTGTAATAACATCATGTGTTTGGTTTAAGTAAGTAATTAGACACCTTTAGGAAAAAAAATTGCAAAAGATTCGCAAATAAAATAAAACAAAACACAAGAATTTTACGTGGTCTGGCCTTAAATTTTCCTAGGTCATGAATTTCAGATCTTCACTCATAAAAATATTAATACAATAAAAAAATTTTAGAAAATCTATTCAAAACAAATTCTTTTTATTTTTTACTTTTTCTACTCTTCCCACAGGCTCTACCAAAAAAAATAATCTAAACCCTCCTATCTATAATTACCAAGAGTTACTACTTGAAATACACTCCAACCACAATTAAATGTAGTACTTCCCCTCTAATTCAAAGTATATTTTAGGCCAAGTCTAACGTAGCCCAAATCCCAGTAATTAATCATCTCCACCTTGGTGGACTAAATTAAATTGTCATGCCATCAATCTCAATATGATCTACAATCTTCCTTCTTGTTTGCTTATATCCATCCAGCTACCTTCAAATTTTTAATGTGTTGGATAACTTATGCAAAGTACCAGATCTAACAAATCTGGACTTGTTGCAACCTAGCTCTTCTCTACAATGCAACCATAACTCCACTTTAGTTGTTGGGGATAGATCTCCCATCGCTTGATGGGCCTCCCAAGATCATGCACAAATGATAGAAAAGATTGCAGAAAATTAAGATATAGAATTTATAGTGGTTTGGCCTTAATCTTTTTATTGAGGAAAGGTTTGACCTTAATCTTGTCTACATCTATTTTCTATAAAATTTCTCACTAATTTAAACAATATTAATACAATCTTCCTTGGGAGCAAAAGTTCCATCTACACCTACAGTGCTACACCTTACTAGGAAAATAAGGAATCTTAATCCATCTTGTTTTTCTACTCTCTTTGCGAGCATCCTCACTGCTTCAAATCTTTAGGTGGGCATGATGCCGATGCTTTCTTCCTCTTCTTCATACTTCTACAAGTTTATTATAGCCTACTCTACTTTAGTTTGCCAACCCTGCAAACCCTATAGTTCGCACACAAAACAAAGCTAATCTCAGATTTTTTTTATATCTCTCACATATACTAAATTATTAGGCCTATTAAATTTAGCCCAAAACCTTACAGCGTTAATTAAGTTTGAGCATTTACAAATGAAGATAAATGTTTTTTTTTTTTATGCTAATGAAGATAAATGTTAAAACATCGTTACTTCTTAGAGCAATTACCTGACTCAAACCAGACTAAACTAATAACAAATTTTCTTGGAGTAAGTTAAGCCACATACTCAAAAACTTCTCTATCTGAACTGTGAAATCCCGTCAATGCGGATTAATAAGTAGCTAGGGTTGGCAAATGGGGATGGGATTGGACAAAATAGAAAAATAAATGTGAAGGGAGGATGGATGGGGACTTCACTGCTTATGGATGCAGGCGGGTGTTGAGCAGATGCATATGTGGTGTTCTTATAGGAGTGTGCACGCGCCAGACACCGGCGGCCCCAACCTGATGCTTCCTGCCTTCGTTTCCTGATCATGTACACATCTATCATCACAACCACAGGCAGAACTTTTGAGGTATCACTTCGTTTAATGTCCATTTTTTTCACATTTTCGACAAAAAAGATTATATTTTTTTCCACTTGTAATCCGTATGACCAATCCCACCTACCCCAACTAGCCATGATACAAAGAGAGATATATATATATATATATATATATATATAGAATTATAATCATATATATATATATAATATATAGTCGATCTAAGATACACTTGTGCTGGGCTCGAATTGAATTCATCCCATCACGGGGCCTGATGATCCAGAAGGGGTCTAGTGAGTAGAAGAACCAACCAACCTGTGCATAAATGCTGACCCCGGACGGATCTATATAGAACAGCCAATAGAGGCTTTAAGACAATCTATCCCTATTGATTTGCCAATTTTAATACTCTTAAATTAACTAGGATATTTAAATTATGAGAAAGTGAAAGAAAATCTTTAACCACTCACTATATCATGTTTATAAGTTTTGATAGGCTAAGATGGTGTAAACAATCTTAGTTAGTAGTGGATATAAAACTAACTAAATTTCATTCTGAAACGCCCCGACCCGTATTTACCGTACACAGTAAACACGTGCCGGAACTGTGACGACCCAATCAAACCAAGCCCAGCATACAGTGTATATAACAGAAACTCGGCTCAACAGCCCAAAATAAAAAACACCAATAGCATCATAACCGGCCCAATGGCCCAACAATAGTAAAAATAATGCACAGCGGAAGACTAAATAACTCACAAAACACTGTATGCGACACTGGTGCAAACTATGGATCCGAGCCCTGTCCAAGGGATAACGCCGCAGCCTGTCTGGAATGCACCAATCCTGTACCACAAATAATCCATCCTACGGGATGAAAGCCCGCAGGTGAGAGGTGAGTCCGAAGTGCTCACCGACGAAGGATAGACAATCAATATGCAACATTATAATTACTCAAGGTCAAAACAAGTAAAAACCACCAAATACATACCAAACCAAAAACTCGACCCAAAACGGGTCCAAGACCGAAAAGACTAAAACAAAAATCCAATTTTCCAATTTTATCTTTCCGGGCCCCGTCACGGATAAGCTAGAGGTCAGACCTGGTTATCAACATATTTCGGGTGCCAGACCAAATCAATAGAACCCAGGGATCGACATCCCAAAAATACGAACCCAGGGATAGACATTCCAAAGATAATCACGGGATAGACATCCCAAGCATAGACATGCTTATCACAAGTAACCTAGGTCAAGGCCACCACAAAATAGTCTTAAACTATCGAGTCGTACCGCTACTTATCACGTGACAATTATATTATCGTCATCAAAATCAAATCACAGGGATCAACATCCCTAACCAAATACCGGGATAGACATCCCATCCAAAATCGAGGATCGACATCCTTATCACAATTTATTATTTATTCCGTTATACTTATACCAAAAGACTCAAGGATAAACATCCAAAAACCAATCACAATACTGGGATAAACATCCCGATAACAATCAAGACAATGGGATAAACATCCCGAATCAAACCACAGCAAATGCAACATCCAACAATGCAATAATCATCAAACACAATAACCGAGTAATACAGGCACATATTGAAGGAAATCCATCCTCACCTTGGCCGATTACTCAACTCCGGAGACAATGTCCGGTCCCAAGCCGGCTCCTCGGGAAACTGTCCGATATCCGAACCTATACAACAAACAATATATACACATAAATGCACATAATCGGTATGCTATGATGCCAATACTGCGAAATAAACCCATCCCGGTTCATATCCTTTATTATCTTCTTTTACCGAAAATATTGTACCGTACGTATATCCGAATATAATTTCGGTACCGTACTTTAATTAAAACTCTTTTAAAAATATTTTCATAAATTGATTATACTTTTCCCAAAATAATCACCATAACTCCCGGAAAAAAATAATAACATATTTATAATTTCCAAAAAATTTATATAGTATTTATCTTTTTCTAAATATATATAATAATATTTACCAACACAAATATAATTACCTTTAATTTTCAAAGTACATATATATATATTTCTACAACCATAATTTTCTAGGGAAAATAATATATATATATATAAAATTTCCAGGAATTAATTTCATGATATTTATATTTTTTTCAAATAATAATAGTTTTCCAAAACATAACTTAATTATTTATCAAAGTATATATATTTATATTTTCCTCAAAATACCAGAATTAAATTGATCATAATTTTCTCAAAGTAAACATATATTTTTTTCCAAAATTAAATACCAGATTAATAAATAAATACATATATATATTTTTTAATTAAAACCGAACTGGGCCATGAATAGTGCGGCCCAGACCAAGGCAGCAGCCCAGCCCAGCCCTGCCAAGGCCCAGCCCAACACCACACAGCCCAACCCAGGCCTCTGTTCGCGACCTGCCCGAAAGAAACGGGTCGTCGCAACCCACGGGTCTTACCTCGGGTTGCAGGAACGGCGTCGACGGCGAGAGCGCGAGGAAGGGAAGCGAACGAGGCAGGGCGTGCGGCGGATGCAGGCGATGCGAAGGACGTCAGAAAACTGGGCGCAGCGGCGCTGGTGCAGATGCAGGCACGGAGGAAGACGGATCCGGGGGTTTCGCCGCGGGTCAACGGCGCGTCACGACGCTTCGGTGGACGGAAGGCGACGGAGGCAGCGGGGCTGAGCTCGCGATGGCACGGCGAGCATGCTGGTGGCGGCGGTGCGACGAGAGGTGGCGGGAAACTCTTCCTGGTGAACAGTAGCAGGGGAGCTCCGGGTGGCGGCACTGTTCACGTTATTTTCCTTTTTTTTTCTATTTTCATTTCTTTTTCTGTATTTTTCCTATTTTCTTTTCTTTTCTTTTATTTTTCTTTTCTCTATTTTCTGATTGGTTCTTTTTTTTTCATTTCCTCTTTTTTTTCGCTTTTTCTTTTTTTTTCGCTTTTTCTTTTTCTTCTCTTTTTTTTCTCTCTTTTTTTCTTTCTCTCTTTTTTTTCTTTTCCTCTCTTTTTCTTCCTCTCCTCTTCCTTTCTTCCTCTGCTTTGTAACAGCCCAGGTAAAATTTGAATTTTTAACGGGACTGTTAAAGTCGTTATACAGTGATTTACTGTTGAATTAATCTCGGGTAATTAATTCGAGGTAAATCGATGGTCGTTTTTTTTGAAACCGAGAGTTTTCCCGCGCTCGGGAGCATCTTCCTAACTAACCGAGCCTCGGTTTTCAGTTCCGAGACTTGGACGACGTTCAGGAGGATTAATCGGATTTTCCGAGCCCAAGTCATATTTTTGGACTCGGGACGGGATTTGTCAGAAAGACGGGAGTATCCCTGCGTTTACGAGATCCCGGTACGAGAATCCGGACCGGCCAAATGAGCTTGCCGAGGCCACTCTTCCTTCTCCTCCTTCCTTCCTCTTCCTCTTTCCCAGCTACGTTTCTTTCTCTCTCCCGGTTTTTCCCCGGCCGCGCGAGCCCCACTTTCTTCTCTCTTTTCTTTCTTTCCTTCCTTTCTCCTCTCCTTTTTTCTTTCTTTTTTTTCTTTCTTCTCAGCCTTCACCCGTGAACCAACCGGCCCCAATCCCTTTCTTTTCCTACTTTTCTCCCTTGTCTTCTTCCTCCCTTCCTCCTTCTTATCTTCTCTTCATGTAACGCCCCGAATTTCGTTAATTGATATTTTTTTTTTCAGAATTTTCTAAATTTTTATTCCAATTTTACCCTTAAGGAATTTTCGAGTTTTAGTCGAGGAAATAAATTATTATTCCTTGGAAATGTTAATTTTAAGTTGGTATTGTTCATGGTTCGGGTCCCGTGGAAAACGGATTCGAGATCGGGGTAAAACGCGAAGGTTAACGTAGGTCCTAATGAAACTACGTCGTTTTGGAAGGATGAAAAAAAAAAAATGAGATGTTGACTGCCAAGGGCGGGTTGACCTCGCCCTAGTCCAAAACGGCGTCGTTTTGGACCAGGCCGGCCAACCCTAACCCCAAGCCTCTCTTCTTTCTTTCTTCTCTTCTTATTTTTGTTTCTTCTTTTTCTTCACCCTAGCCGCCGCCGACCCCGACTCCCTTTCTCTCTCCCGTTTTTTTTCCTCTCTCCTTCTTCCTTCTCCCCTTCTTCTCTTTCTCCTCTCTCCCCTCTCACGCCCCCTTTTCGTCCTTCCTTCTTCTCTTCTCATCCCTCACCCGAGTTCGTAGCTCCCTCTCTCACGAACCCACACAACTGCCGCCATCATCCTTCTCATCTCTTCCTCTTCTGCTTCACGCCGCCGAGGACGAGCAAGGGCGAGGTCGACGGTAGAGGACGAGCCCAAGACCGCCAGCGACGCCGCCATACCGGTCGTGGTGTTTTCCGGTCGCTGTGCAGGACACGAAGCCTGTGTGCACCGATAAAACCGCCGCCGTGTCCGTTGATTGCCGGTAAGCCACATGCGCCTTCCTTCTCTTCTTTCTTCTTCTTGGATTAAGGTTGATGTGCTAATCCAAATTGGGTTTTGTTTTGATGGTTGGCGTGTGTGTTTGGGCGGTCGGGTTTGGATCGGTGGCGGGTGGTTGTCGTTGTGTTGGGTGTGTCGTGGCGCTTGTGTTGTTGTTGTTGTACTGGGGGTGTGTGTTGGTGGTTCTGCTCGTGTGAGTGATGATTGGTGGTGGCCGTGTTGGTGTCGGGTCTGGACACCGTTGAGGGGTAAGTTGCATTGCCTCTGTCTTTTCTTTTCTTCCTTTGTTTTTCTTCCGTTGGTGAATTGAGTCTGAGTTTAGGGTTTTGTTTGCTTTGCCTTTGAGTGCTGACGGCGGCAGATTGTTGGGTGGTCTCGTTGTGTTGTTTGGCCGGGCTTTGAGCGGGTGTGAGCTGATGGTTCGGTGATGGTGACGAGCAGTGGTGTTCGCTCGGGTTTTTCACGGACAGTTGGTGTGAGGAACTGATTCTGGGTGTTGTGCCACAATTCTGGGCAGAATGGTACTGGGGACAGTGAGGATTTGGGTTTTCCTGGTAAGGATGCGACCTCCTTCCTCCTGCTTCCTTTCAATTTCGTTTTTGTGTTGTTGTTGTGACGAATTGGTTGTTTCCGGGTTGGGCAGTTTGTTGTAGTTGTCTTTTCGACGTGTTGGGGTACTGTTCCGGCGAGGCTCACCGGAATCCGGCGAAGGCTCGGGAATTTTTCGGCGAGGCTCGGAAAAATTCCGGCAAAGGCTCGGGTCTCGATTTTCGGCATTTTAACGGTATACTGGATGTACAATTGTATTCATTCATGGCATGTACTTATAATTCGGAATTGGGTTATGTATTTAATTGTGATTAGTGGAAACCGAAACGAGTAGAACCTTAGGCCGGTAAATGCCGACACGGGTAGAACCTTAGGCTGGGAATCTTGGGCTCGGTTTTGACCTTGGACTTAAGTAACGGGCTTTAAGCCCAATCCTATGCTTGGCTTAATAAGGACTTAAGGAAGTGGGCTTCAGGCTCAAGGACAATTATAGATACGGGCTATAGGCCCAATAAAATGTAACTAATTTAAATGGGCTTTAGGCCCAATGGTTTTGGGGAATGTGCTTTAGGCCCAATAAATGGATATTATTTTGAGATGGGCTTTAGGCCCAAAGGGTTCTTATGATGTGGGCCTTAGGCCCAGGTATAAATTGGATTTGAATTTTTGGGTTTAGACCAGAGTTTCTTTGTAACGGGCCTAGTGTACAGTTTAAGCATTAGACGACATCATTAGCATGCATTCATTCTTTTGTCATGAATAAATATCTTATGTAGTGTGTATGTTCATAGGATGTTATGGACATAGGAATGTTGAGGCGGGTTAAGGCTTTGGCTTCCGAGACTATTATTATGGCCAAGGTGAGGACTTATAAACCTTTGTATGCATTACTGCCTACAATGCTCGGTTAACTGTCTTGTTACATAAGTGGTATTAATTGTTGGTCTTGAATGCTGTATGCATGCTTGTTTGATGTGCTTATGTTGCTATCTGCGAGTGTACTATGTTGGTGATATCTCTGATGCAGTGTGCATGATTTGTGAACTGTGTACCAGTGTGATATAATATGCCTGTCGTGCATGACTTGTTTTGTGTGTTAAATAACGTGTTAAGTGGTTTTGTGGTTTGTGTGGTGGATTGTGGGCTGGAGGCCCGGATTTGAGATTAAGATGTTAAATCCACACAACCACGTTGATATAACGTATGGTACAATTCTTAAAGGATAATTGTGAATAAAATACTATTATAAAGTCTACTGTGGGGCTGTTGACCGGTTGGTTCGAGCGGGAAGTAATACCCCTCGGGATGGCATGCGGGTTAGCATGTGGGCCTGTGATGGCCGGTTCTACCTCCCTCCTTCTACCTCCCCCTTTCTACCTCCCTCTTTCTCTCTGTCTCTCTCTCTCTCTATGGATATGATGGGCTTCGTGCCTGGTTTATTTGGGCTTCGTGCCTAGTTTATTTGGGCTTCGTGCCTGGTTGTCTGATCAGACGGGACCGAGCTCGACGCACACAGTAGAGGGCCCTAATATAATATTTAAACCTATTAACAAGAGTAAAAGATAAGTAACGATAAGTGATGGTTGGAGTCTGTGATGACTTGTGTTGCATATTGTGAATTGTTTTGTGCATTGTGTTTGCTATTGCCCATTGCCGGTGTACTTGTAGTTGATTTGTTTTGTATATTATTGGTTTATTTGTCTGCGGTGAGACAGTGGTTGATCTCACCCCCTCACAGTTTTACACAGGTTAGCTGATCGATGATCAGAAGAGCATATCAGCAGGTAGCGGTGCTTTCCTCTCCTCGGGTCGGATCCATAGAATTCACTGCATACATGTTATCTTATGTATAGTCTTCCGCTGCATACTCGTTGTTGTGTAATTTGTTATAAAATTGTTTATCGATTATGATGTTGATATTGTATCCCGGTGAGAAGGGCATTTTGGTCTCTTCACATGATGTATATTCTTTAATGAATAATTTGGGATACGGGTGTCCCGGAAATGATAAGGGCAATTTGGTCAATCTATAATCAAATTATAACTCATATTAATTAATTGGGACACGGGATGTGATGATGGTGTTGAAGGACGGGATGTTGTTCTGGTGGGATGGTTTTGACGATTTGCTGGGTAACGAGCAGTGAACAGTGGACATTGGGTGTGTTGTGGGCTTCTGTGAACAGTGACTGTCGGAATCCGGCGACTTTCCGGCAGCCTCGAGAATTTTCCGGCGAGACCCGGGCAACTCCGGCGTGAACAGTGCGTTCTCCAACAAATGGGACTCGATGGACGGGTTGTTTCGGTAACTCCTCGGACTCATCTACACCTTGGGCTCGGGTTTGGGCTCGGTTGCACAACGGACTCGGAAACGGGCCGAACGTGCAGAGGCCCATGTTCCCGAGACACATGCTTTAGACAAATTTAATAACGGACCCGATGGACGCTTGATATTGCAATGGTTAATGAATTAAATTATGAATTAAAAACAATGGTTAATGAATTAATCTATAGATTAAAAAGAAAAGACACCATTTTAGAATTAATTATGAAGATATAAGTTAATTATAAATACATAACCGGATGGAATTTATTCTATGACCAAAGTATGTTTTACTTTACTTTTAGAATATTAAGATTTGTATTACTGGCTTGACGGAATACCATATGATCGGCTAATTTAATTATTGATAGTACTATTTCAGTGAAACGGGTTATCAACAGAATATCATTTTGAAGCATTGCTTATCCAAGATTACGATTTACTCACGGTTATAATATTTCGACCACTGATTCTTGCTATTATCGGATATATATATATGAACAGTTATAATATTTATTTATACCGTATTTCGATTACAATAACTTATTACCAATGATGGTATTTTCTATTTAACGGTTTTACCATCGGGTATGTTAGTTATAAGTATTATTTATTTCAAGTTGTTAAATAAGGTACGAAGTATTGTACGGGCCGTAAATTGTTCTACTTACAAATATAAATTTCGCCATATAATTTGTACAACGTATTTATGTATTTTCTTGTCATAAGCGACCTAAGGGCCGGGATATCGGCTTGGGCGCTCGGTTTCGGTTTTTGATTTAAATCAAGTATACTTAATATAACCGTTGGATTAGATTAATTACCACCAAATTGGAAGAACTGTTTGATAAAAAGATAATTATGGAGATAATGAAATGAACAGATAAGCCGTATAATAATTGTTAGATCGGTATCATGCATAATCATTTTGTTGTGCATTATAAGTGATTATTGTGTTCCTATATGTACATATAGGGTATCGGGATTTGACCGGATAGCAGATTCAGAGACATACCAGGTGAGGATGGATAAACCCTGATATGTGCCCGTAATGCTGTGTGTGTAGTTTTGTGGTTTGTGTGTTTTTGTTGTTTGTTTGATCTGCTGGAATGATTGTTGACTGTTACATGATTGCTATGGTATTGTTGATGCTGTTGTAGAAACGTGTTAGTCCTGTGTATGTCGTGTTGGAAATATTGTTGAACGGTTTGATATTGTTGAATTGTTTGATGTGAAAGTTTGGTGATATGAAATTGTTGACTGGATTGTGATATTGGTTCTTGGATGATGTGTTGAGGATGATGTTGGATTATTGATTGTGGATAATTGGGAAAAGGATAACGGAAATTGGAATGAAAATTGGAATTTGATTGAGATGATGTAATTGTCACTTGGAAAGTAGTGGTACGACTAGATGGTTAGAGACTAGTTCTGTGGTGTCTTGCTAGAGGGTTTGTTGGTTGGGGTGTTGATCCCGGATTTGAGATATTGGGATGTTGATCCCGGATTTGAGATATGGGGATGTTGATCCCGGATTGTGGTGGGGCCTGGCATCTAGAATTAGTTAATAACCAGGTACGACCCTAGCTTGTCCAGTGACGGGGCCCGGGAGATAAAATTGGTAGTAAAAACTAATAAGTAATCTTTTGGTCTTGGCTTTGATGTGATTTAGTGAAATTCCTTTGACGTGTTGGTTGTGTTAGATTCCTTGATGTGTTGTTTGATTTAGATTCCTCTGTCGTGTTGTGGGTGTAGTTTCATCTGTTTGATGGTTGTTTTACTTCAAAAGTGTTGCAGTTGAATATATCACTGTTTATCTTTCGTCGGTGAGCGTTTCGGACTCACCCCTCGCCTGCGGGGTTTCATCCCGTAGGATGAGTTGTTTGTAGTGCAGGAACGTACCGGGCAAGCTGAAGCGTACCCTCGGACAGGACTCAGATCCATTAGTTGCATTGGGCTTGCCTAGTTGTCATGTGAGTCATAGGTCTTCCGCTGTGCATATTGTTATGTTCTCTGCTGTGTATATGTTGTAATGGGCCATTGGGCCAGACAGTTATTGTTGTTGATGTCCTCGGGGTTCGGGCGACGAGTTTCTTGTTGGGCCGAAGGGCCGGTTTTCAGTTTAGTTATTGGGCCGTTGGCCAGTTTATTGTATTACACACTGTTTGTTGGGCTTTGTTGGGTTGGGTTGTCACAGTTTCGACACGTGTTTACTGTGTACGGTAAATACGGGTCGGGGCGTCTCATTTTGGTAGCGGAGCGGGCGTTAGGTCTTGTTAGGCAGTCTTTGTGTGTCTGTTGTGTTATTTGCATAGTTCGTTCCAATAGTTTAATATTTTACATCATTTAGTTAGTGCATTATGGATCCGGTCGAGGGACGCCAGCTGTCGTGGAACATACACATATGAGGTAATGATGCCATAATTTATGCGAAAATACAAATATTATTAATATTGCAAGTACTGATATTACAAAGGGAAAATATTACATGATATTTTATTAAAAGGGAAATAATACATAGATTTTTGATAAATTATAAAAATAGAAATACATTTAACGATTCGCAACGACGTTGACACGGAAGCTGTTTGCGTCGCTGTTGACGTTGACCGTGACTCTGTCGCTCCACGAGAACCACATGCCGCCTCTGTCGCGCTGGCCAGGAATCTCGAACCGGTTAGCTTGAGGGAATCGGAGTGGAATCAGACCGTGATCGTCTCGCGGTTGCCACTGCGTCTCCGTCAGAAGAACCATGTTGGGCTTGTACTGGTTCTTCAAGTCCCTCAAAGTACGCGAGAACTCTTGTGCACGTCTTGCAACTCCTCTGCAGTTCCACACCAGTAGCCGTACCTTTGGCCAGGTTGGAGGTAGCCAAGTCATTCTGGGTATGCTCTGGGCTGTCATTGAGAGCTGGTAGTAAGCACCTTGCTCTACAGTTTGGCAAGTGGACTCCAAGCTGAACTCTTGAAGCCTATCCGAGATGAAGAACATCACGGAATTTGCTGAGTCGTAGTAGGAAGTCCTCAGAGTGCCGTGATCCTCTAGGAAGAACACCTCTTCCATGGGATTGACGAAGAATCTTGAGGAGTAGAGCTCGTCGACAAAGACCAGTCATGGCATTCTACCGAGCTCGTTCGGCAGCTCCTCAGCACGTTCGTTGACCATGCTGTAAGCCAGTCAGTTCCTTCTGCCAAGATTGGCACCTTCAACAAAGAACACCGACGAGGGAGCAGGCATTTTGTTTGGACGTGTGGGGTTTTGTTTTGAACGTGGTGTTTTCTTTTGCTTTAGCGTTTTGTTGCCTTGATTGCTTTTGGTGATTTACACTTCACCGCTCCTTCTTTTATACTCTTATGGGGAGCGTGATTACCGTTTTTGATTTTCAAGATTTTGTTTTTGAATTTACCGTTGCTTGCATTTATTGCTTTACGCGTTTTTTCGGATTACCGTGCCAGAGTTTTTCAATCTTTTTGCATCTCTTGATTTCTTTCGCTCTGGCTACCTTGTCTTTTCTTGTTATGGTCTTTCTATATTTTCTTGCATCTTTTATCACTTGCATCCGTGACTGTTGAGGCTAGACGGATGGGGCCATATCTCGAGTAGAGCGCATGTGCGACAAGCTCACAGCTGTTCGGACATCGTGGAGAGGTACGAGCCTTGACAGACGTTTTGGCTTATGCGGAAAATGTGAACAAGTGGATAACGTGTCTTTCGAGGGACACAGGACGTGCCCGTGATCATCGCCTTCCGAGTTAACGGGTATCTTTTTCACAAGGTTAACCGACGTCGCCGTTGGTTGTACGGTACGTTTCGTGATTCGAGGATGTTCACATCCGATACGAGCACCGTTCATGAAAACTTGTTTTGGTTTTAATTTCTTTTTTTTTTTGATTCTGTTAAACGAGTGTTGTTTTTAATTTTCTTATATTCGATTTTATATTCTTATAGTTGATTTTTTATTTGCTTTGAGATATTTTATTCTGTTTAGCATAAGATTTCATAATAAGAGATTTTTGATTTAAAAGGAAATTATTTTATTTATTTCATAAAGGATTACAACAGGAGAAGAGTACTCTACGGAGCTACTTGATTCTCTAGATCTTTTACAAGGTTTTTGACATTTTGCATATGCGGGAAGAGCTCCATGCACGCCAGTTTTATCTGCGCCACCGCCGAGCTGATCTTCTTCAGCGAGAAGTTCAGTTGCATTAGCTTTTGTTGCGGAGTGCTGCTCTCAGCTACCGCCTTGCCTTTCCTGTCATTAGCCTTCTTGGGGACTCGCTTCTTCCGTCGTTTTGGGGAGACCACCATGTGCTCCTTCAAACCGACGATGTTGGTCTTGAACCGCTTCTTTGGAGGTTCATCATCGGAGCTTGTCGGGAAAGCTTTGCCGCCGATGTAGCTGTTGTTTTCGGAGTCTGAGGTTGTCCTTGATCTCAGTGGAGAATCCATGGCTGTGTGTGAGTTTGCCAGTCATGAGGGTTGGTTTTTATAAGCGGATGAGATGTCGCTTAAGGGTATAAGCGGTATCTCATGTTGAGGTTGGATACCTGGCAGAGTGTGCCAGAATCTTATCGTGGTAGGACCCACGGATAAGACGGAATTTCGGGGACGAAATTCTTTTTAAGGGGGGTAGACTGTAACAGCCCGGGTAAAATTTGGATTTTTACCGGGACTGTTAAAGTCGTTATACAGTGATTTACTGTTGAATTAATCTCGGGTAATTAATTCGAGGTAAATCGATAGTCGTTTTTTTTTTAAACCGAGAGTTTTCCCGCGCTCGGGAGCATCTTCCTAACTAACCGAGCCTCGGTTTTCAGTTCCGAGACTTGGACGACGTTCAGGAGGATTAATCGGATTTTCCGAGCCCAAGTCATATTTTTGGACTCGGGACGGGATTTGTCGGAAAGACGGGAGTATCCCTGCGTTTACGAGATCCCGGCACGAGAATCCGGACTGGCCAAATGAGCTTGCCGAGGCCACTCTTCCTTCTCCTCCTTCCTTCCTCTTCCTCTTTCCCGGCTACGTTTCTTTCTCTCTCCTGGTTTTTCCCGGCTGCGTGGGCCCCACTTTCTTCTCTCTTTTCTTTCTTTCCTTCCTTTCTCCTCTCCTTTTTTCTTTCTTTTTTTTCTTTCTTCTCAGCCTTCACCCGTGAACCAACCGGCCCCAATCCCTTTCTTTTCCTACTTTTCTCCCCTGTCTTCTTCCTCCCTTCCTCCTTCTTATCTTCTCTTCACCTCACGCCTCTGCCGACACACACGCCTCCTCCCTGCACCCCTCTCTCTCTGGTCTCTACTTCTCTCTTACCTCTACCTCACATCCTCTTCGACACCTCCTCTTCTCCTTATCCTCCCTCTCGCTCAACGCAGCAGGGCGAACGCCGCCGCCCGGTCGCAATCACCGCCGCCGAGACGAGGTCGTCTCCTCCTCGTGCAGCTGCCGCCATCACCTCCTCCTGCGACTCGCCTACGCCGCGTCACCATCGCTGCAGCCGTGTTCCTCGCCTCTGCCGCCGCCGTTGAGGAGCAGAGCACAGACCTCTGCTGGCCCTAGAAGCCTGATTCCCTCTCACCTGGAGGCTGTCGTGTCTGCCACTACTGAGAATCACCGCAGGGGAGCTCGATTTCGGCCACCCCTCTCTTCTTCCTCACACGTTGCAGACCCCTGTTCTCCACCCTTGAGCCGCCGTCGTCACTCCTGCTCCCTTCGTCGCCGATGGCAAGGACGAGTGGGTAAGGCTGACAACTTGCTTCTCTTCTTTCTTTCTTTTATTTTTCTCTTGAACCCGATTCGTGATAGGATGAACTAATCGAGTCTTTTGGTTCGTGTTTTTGGTTGTAATTCTGTGTCATTGCTGTAATTGGATTGAAGGTTGTGCATTTGGGATTTTTCTTGAGGGTGTTGGCAGTGGATGCGGTGTTGGTGTTATTGTGGTTATTGGGGATGTGATGATGGTGTTGAAGGACGGGATGTTGTTCTGGTGGGATGGTTTTGACGATTTGCTGGGTGACGAGCAGTGAACAGTGGACATTGGGTGTGTTTTGGGCTTCTGTGAACAGTGACTGTCGGAATCCGGCAGCCTCAGGAATTTTCCGGCGAGACCCGGGCAACTCCGGCGTGAACAGTGCGTTCTCCAACAAATGGGACTCGATGGACGGGTTGTTTCGGTAACTCCTCGGACTCATCTACACCTTGGGCTCGGGTTTGGGCTCGGTTGCACAACGGACTCGGAAACGGGCCGAACGTGCAGAGGCCCATGTTCCCGAGACACATGCTTTAGACAAATTTAATAACGGACCCGATGGACGCTTGATATTGCAATGGTTAATGAATTAAATTATGAATTAAAAACAATGGTTAATGAATTAATCTATAGATTAAAAAGAAAAGACACCATTTTAGAATTAATTATGAAGATATAAGTTAATTATAAATACATAACCGGATGGAATTTATTCTATGACCAAAGTATGTTTTACTTTACTTTTAGAATATTAAGATTTGTATTACTGGCTTGACGGAATACCATATGATCGGCTAATTTAATTATTGATAGTACTATTTCAGTGAAACGGGTTATCAACAGAATATCATTTTGAAGCATTGCTTATCCAAGATTACGATTTACTCACGGTTATAATATTTCGACCACTGATTCTTGCTATTATCGGATATATATATATGAACAGTTATAATATTTATTTATACCGTATTTCGATTACAATAACTTATTACCAATGATGGTATTTTCTATTTAACGGTTTCACCATCGAGTATGTTAGTTATAAGTATTATTTATTTCAAGTTGTTAAATAAGGTACGAAGTATTGTACGGGCCGTAAATTGTTCTACTTACAAATATAAATTTCGCCATATAATTTGTACAACGTATTTAGGTATTTTCTTGTCATAAGCGACCTAAGGGCCGGGATATCGGCTTGGGCGCTCGGTTTCGGTTTTTGATTTAAATCAAGTATACTTAATATAACCGTTGGATTAGATTAATTACCACCAAATTGGAAGAACTGTTTGATAAAAAGATAATTATGGAGATAATGAAATGAACAGATAAGCCGTATAATAATTGTTAGATCGGTATCATGCATAATCATTTTGTTGTGCATTATAAGTGATTATTGTGTTCCTATATGTACGTATAGGGTATCGGGATTTGACCGGATAGCAGATTCAGAGACATACCAGGTGAGGATGGATAAACCCTGATATGTGCCCGTAATGCTGTGTGTGTAGTTTTGTGGTTTGTGTGTTTTTGTTGTTTGTTTGATCTGCTGGAATGATTGTTGACTGTTACATGATTGCTATGGTATTGTTGATGCTGTTGTAGAAACGTGTTAGTCCTGTGTATGTCGTGTTGGAAATATTGTTGAACGGTTTGATATTGTTGAATTGTTTGATGTGAAAGTTTGGTGATATGAAATTGTTGACTGGATTGTGATATTGGTTCTTGGATGATGTGTTGAGGATGATGTTGGATTATTGATTGTGGATAATTGGGAAAAGGATAACGGAAATTGGAATGAAAATTGGAATTTGATTGAGATGATGTAATTGTCACTTGGAAAGTAGTGGTACGACTAGATGGTTAGAGACTAGTTCTGTGGTGTCTTGCCAGAGGGTTTGTTGGTTGGGGTGTTGATCCCGGATTTGAGATATTGGGATGTTGATCCCGGATTTGAGATATAGGGATGTTGATCCCGGATTGTGGTGGGACCTGGCATCTAGAATTAGTTAATAACCAGGTACGACCCTAGCTTGTCCAGTGACGGGGCCCGGGAGATAAAATTGGTAATAAAAACTAATAAGTAATCTTTTGGTCTTGGCTTTGATGTGATTTAGTGAAATTCCTTTGACGTGTTGGTTGTGTTAGATTCCTTGATGTGTTGTTTGATTTAGATTCCTCTGTCGTGTTGTGGGTGTAGTTTCATCTGTTTGATGGTTGTTTTACTTCGAAAGTGTTGCGGTTGAATATATCACTGTTTATCTTTCGTCGGTGAGCGTTTCGGACTCACCCCTCGCCTGCGGGGTTTCATCCCGTAGGATGAGTTGTTTGTAGTGCAGGAACGTACCGGGCAAGCTGAAGCGTACCCTCGGACAGGACTCAGATCCATTAGTTGCATTGGGCTTGCCTAGTTGTCATGTGAGTCATAGGTCTTCCGCTGTGCATATTGTTATGTTCTCTGCTGTGTATATGTTGTAATGGGCCATTGGGCCAGACAGTTATTGTTGTTGATGTCCCCGGGGTTCGGGCGACGAGTTTCTTGTTGGGCCGAAGGGCCGGTTTTCAGTTTAGTTATTGGGCTGTTGGCCAGTTTATTGTATTACACACTGTTTGTTGGGCTTTGTTGGGTTGGGTTGTCACAGTTTCGGCACGTGTTTACTGTGTACGGTAAATACGGGTCGGAGCGTCTCATGCTTTCTTTTTATAAACCGTAAACTACTGTGCCACGTGTGATTCCTTCAATAATGCAGCTTGTCTGCATTATGAAGCGAGTCCGGTCCGGACCAGAAAATAACTGATACCCTCTTAGTTATTTTCTGGTGTGATTTTTCTGAGGATTTCGGGACCCGAAAAATACCAACTTAGGCCCGAAAAATCCACGGAAAAATCTCGAGCGCGGGAAAACCCTCGGTTTCGAAAAACAACGCCCGATTTACCTTGAATTAATTACCCAAGATTAATTCATTCGGTAAATCACGGTAAAAAGACTTTTACAGTTCGGTAAAAATCTAAAATTTTTACCCGAGCTGTTACACATTCGGAAAAAACCTATGGTTAAAAATTTTCCCAACTTAATTATGTGCCTTAAAAGTTTAAACCCAAAAAAAACCCTTTTTTTTTAATTTTAACCAAAAAAAAAACTTATTGGGTCTGTGATGGAAATAGTCACATTGGCATCTAAGGTACGTCACATAGAAAGAATAACGGATTAATTGGATTTTTGGTTGCCGTACTAACCTCCAATTTGAAATGTCAGCACTGTACTAAAATTTGATGGATTTTGGTCCTCGTATTGTCCTAAATCTATGGATTTTGGTACTTCCGGCCACCGGTCGATTATCGGGGACACGTGTCAGCATATTATTCGCACACGTCAGGGACACTTGTCCGCAAATAATATGACTTCGATGTGAATTTGGTATGAGGGGATCATACCAGTGGGACCCACTTTTCGATGTGGGCAAATAATATGCTGACATGTGTCGCCGATGGTCGGCTGGTGGCCGGAAGTAGCAAAATCCATACATTTAGAGTAATACGAGGACCAAAATCCATCAAAATTTAGTACAGTGCGTTGACATTTCAAATTGGAAGCCAATACAGGGACAAAAAAATCCACTTATTTCAAAGAATATCTGAGGGAAAGAAAGTGGGAGTAAAATCAATAAAAAAGAATGCTTGTCTGATCGATGCGGCCAGAGAGGAAGCATCGATCCTACAAGGATTCCCAAAAATTCGGAAAAGTGAAAAAACTGTGAAGAAAGGCCCCTACGTTGCACAATATAAGTGACATCAATGCATGATGGCTGAAAACGGCAAATGGAGAAATTAGGCCCAAATATACTGTGTATGAAATGAACCTATGGGATGGCGGAGAATCCTACATGGGATGAAATTAAATCCTCCAGTAATTAATTGATGTATTAATTAATCCTCTAGTAATTTCCAATTGTAAATCATGTCAAAGAAGTCCATATATACAAAGCCCATGTGTTGGATGTTCTTTAGTTTAACTGGTAAATTAATTGTAGCTAGGTACAGCACCCAAAAAACAACTTGAACAAAAAGAATGAGGATGTTGTGGCGGACCTGTAAAGGTCAATCGAGTTTGGAAAAATTCTGCCTTAATTAAAGAAATATGAAACAAGTTCAACTGCTGCTGATTAATTTGGTGACCACATATATATATTATAATTTGGTGTGGTTAAAGGTTGAAGTATTGTTGCTGCATCAAAATATTGTGTCTTAATTAAAACTCTCTTTAAAAAAACGCTTCAATCTTCAAAATCTTATGCTAATAATTTTTTATGCTGTCACTAACGTAGCTTGTTGTTATTAGGAATGCGATTTTGTTATTTTTTTGACTAATATCCCCCCAATTACAGTTTTTGAGCGGCGGCATTCCGTGGAAAGGAGGAGGATCGAATTAAGTGGAAGAGAAGGTGATACGTACGTACTCAGATGCCGGATTCTTCTTGGCGTAGAGAATGAGTACGTGGGCTATCAGCCGCCCACAACCTACATATCTAAAAAGATAATATATGCCAAAAGAGGATATGGGGATTTTGTCCTCAGGTATTGGAAGATAAATCAGAGAATAATGGACATGGCTGCATGCAGCCAACCTATACTTACATTTTAGTTTTAATTAGTTTCCTTGTTTTAAATGTTCAGTAACTTAGAAGTTAGTAATTAATGATATTCACCCATCTCGTGATGAGCACTGATGATTCAAGCATCTTATATATGACCCTCTTCTTTTTTTTTTCTTTTTTTTTAATCAAGTATGACCCTTTTTTTTAACCGAGCCAAAAGAAAGAGAAAAAAACCTACAAATATATGAATGGTTTTGAGCGTTATACCTTAGCATCCAAGGTAGTCAAACGTCTTGTATTTGTAGTTCACGGAGTTTTCAGAAACATGATCAATATGTAGAGAAGCTAAAGAAAAGAAAACAAGAAAAAGAATTCAAAAGGAAAGGCAAATTCTAAACAAAGCTAGTGCTTTGCTAGATCGCCCACACTCCAACTTGAACCCGGTGGCCTCGATGGCCCGAGGACTTTGATGCTAAGGCGACCAAAGGGTCGCTCTGCTTTATTGATATTGCTCAATGGCACTCGTAACACTTGTAAATCTGATGATGCCTCTTAGCAACTTTGGGCCAACAACACTCTCTTACATTAACAAAATCTCGAATAGCATCTAAAAGAAAGCTACTGTTAACATTTCCTCCTTCCTAGCAGATCTATTTGGACTGTAATATTTTTAGGAACTGGACTCTATTATCCTACCCACATGTATATTTCTGAGTTTGTTTATTATTATTGAATGATTATCTCTTGGACAAAAAAAGAAAGTTCTATAATTTGAGGCATCTTGTTGTACTATATATATGCATCAATCTCGGAATATCACAAGAATCGCTTAGGCTTAGGGATCACATAATTTCTCCTCCAGATTCTGCAACTAGCTAGAACATCCCATAAGGCAGGAGGGGCACATATATGATATATCAGAAGTACTTAAGTATATATATATGGTCTGATTCCTTTGGCAATTGGCATCACCAACTTTCCCAAAACACCAGTATTCAAGAGGATACGCATGCAGACAGAGATAGGGGGGAATATGAGCAAAAAGAATCGGCGCACTTGGAAATGTTGCTTCCTTTTCTCGCAACCATGCATTGCAACTACATACATACTAGCATCTTTTGGCTAATGACATCTCACTGTCCTACGATTGATTTAATTATATGACAACCGATTCTCTGCCAGGCATTTGGCAGAAAGCAAAACAAAGTCAATATATTTACACGGACATAAGGTTTTCTCATCCTGGTAAAAAAAGTCAAGCTTACATTTTATGTGGAGTAAAATTAATAATCTTTCATGTCCATTATTCTTCCTTGTCGCCCCTATCTATATATTCCCTTTAATTTCAGTTTCTTCTCTTTACTGCTTCTCTGCTCATATTGTTATATATTTCTTTCCCACCATTTTGCTAATGGTTATTAGGCTAAATTTCAAATTTTTTGGTAGGATTAAATTTTCAGTTTACTGGTTTTATTATTATTATTATTGATTTTACCAAAGTTGAAACACAAATGGTAGTATTATGGCCGTTTTTTTTAAGACTGATTGTGTCGAATTCCTATCTTAATCTATCATTTGAAGCCAAAAAAGAGGGGAGCTTGCTCACCTACTGATTATTCCCCTCCAGTTTACTTCCGGTGGACCATTAGAAATCAAAGGTTAATATATATGCTCCCATAAGAAACACAAGCAATATCAAATAACTTTGTCCCGACCAAAACAAATCCAAGAGCTCCTCCCTCCTCATCAAGCCGACCACTTCACCATCCTCGCCTTGGTTGAATTTCCATTAGATAACATATGTACACAAGAAGAAGTCCTTATACTGAAAGGCTTGCTCAAATTGGATATTGATGAATCCGGGACAGTTGTGATCGACGAGGGCGATATCCTCAATATCTTTAACCTTATCCTGGACTATTGGTACGAAAATTTCGTAGGAAATTCGAAAGTTTCGTGCCGGAAGAAAAAGAAAAGGAGGGGTGGGGACTGAAAAATAGGGTTATTCGGAAATTTCTCAAAGCCCTTTCGCTGGCTGTGCGAAAACGATTCCGCGCAGAAAGCAACGTAGATAGGGAAAGGACCCTTTTTATCATTAAGGAATTGCACTTAGGGGTAGAGGAGTCAGGAGAAGTGTTGCTTTCCCATTAGATAACATATGTACACAAGAAGAAGTCAGAAATTGGGTAAAACAAAAGCAACAAAATCAAAAGCCAAAAATAAGAGGTAAAATAACCGTTATAAAATTGTTCATGCTAAATTTGATAGTTCTATATATATATAGCATATTTCGAATTTAAATATTTTAATTGTGAGGCAAAAAAAAATTGAAATAGGGAGCTTTTCAATGCTATTTTTGTGGGTTTTGGTTGTGTGCACATATATTTTTTACTAGAAATGGCAGCCAAAGAATGGAGGCAAGGAAGATGATGAACTATGGAGGGAGCGTATGGGGAGACAATGAACTCTTGGTTGTTTTCTAGATTTGAAGACAAAGTTATTTGATATTGCTTTTGTTATATGTAGTAGCATAGTAACTTTTGGATTTCTTTTTTATGAAGTGTAATTTATCTAACTGTTCACTAGAGGAAAACTGAAGGGATTAGACTCGAGGTGAGCAACCTCGAAAAAAAAGGGGTAACATCTCCATTTTCATGGGAGAACGTGTATATATATATATATATAGGTTCAACTTTTTTGGCATATTTTTTTTTTTTTGGTAAGAAGGAGATTTGCATACATATAATCATAGCTCAAGGTACATCAGTCCGCAAGGGCCAAACAGGGCCCCGCGATTCAGTTGTCAAAATGTCCTGCACATCTGCAGGTGGGCTGTGCAAAATGGTTAGCCCCATGTTGTGGTGATAAGCGCTATTAGCAAGCCTATCAGCGCACGTATTAGCAGTTCTGCTCACAAAGGATATGTTTACAGACCAATCATTGGCCAGGGCGAACTTAATCTCCCTAACTACATTGTCTAACTCCAAGTCTGGTTCCAAATCTGAAGTGATCCATTCGACAGCAACCATTGAATCCACCTCAAGTTCCAGATATCTGCAATGGAAATTCCATGCTATGTTGGCACAGTTAATATGGTAAAAAGGCTTTTTATGTCCCTTTACTTTTTTATTTTCACCGTTGTTGTCCTTGTACTTTGAAAATCATTGTTTTTATCCCTCAAGTTAGGTGAAACCGGATATTGTTGTCCAATTTACCTGCAATCACCGGTTTTCTCCAAAATTGACACGTGGTAGGTGGGGGGCCGCTGAAGGTCAAATTTTTTATTATTTTTTCTCCTTTCAAAAATATTTAATTTTATTTAGTTAATTTCAAAAGATTTTTAAATTTAATTTTCTAATCTAAAAAATTAAATGGGCCCGTTAAAATTAAAAAATCCTGAACTAAACTATAACTTGAAATTAAATAGATAATTAAAGAGAGATTTTGTGTGTTTTTTTTCCTATAAAGTTCTTCAGTTTATTTATTTATTTATTTTGGAGGAGAGTAAATGTGGTAACTGATCTCTCATGGTCATCCCTCATCACTTTCACAGTGTTTCCTTTTTTTTTTCCAAAAATTGAAGAACCCAAAACCTAGTTTCTTATTTCCCCCCAAAATTGAAGAGCCCAAACCTAAAAAGGAAAGAAGGAAAACAAAGATGCATGCTTGAGTCTTGAAATACATAATTTTTTGGTGGAGTTGAGCCAAATCTTGTGTCGTGCTTGACGAGGGCGAAGCCCTAGGTTTCATCTTCTTCAACAATCCGCACAGGAGCCGCCGCCGAGGACCTTCCACTGGAGCAGAGCACAGCCGAAGACGGTGATGAGGCCGCCGTGGCAACACACCACCGCAGCAGCTGCATGTATCGCGCTCAATAACCCCCCGTTGCCCGCCTCAGTCGACGGCGACGAGTGGCAAAGGAGTCGCGCGAGCACCGGGCAAACGCGGCGACGAACTTCGCCCTCACCTCGAATCCGCCATGAGTCGCCGTCTTCTTGTCTTCCTCACAAGTTCTCGTCGCCATCACTTCCTTCCTCTCCTCATCGCACTGCCACCATCTTCTTCTCTTCATTCTCACACAAACTCGCCGCCGCTTTTGATTCCTTTTCCCTTTCACCATTGAACCACTGTCGTCCACTGAACCTCACCGCCGTCTGTAGCAAGGCCGAGAGGAGGAGCTATGAGAGGGGACACGCGAGGGCTCGTGGTGCGACGTCGTTGTACTTTGTCGTCGAGGTGAGTTGTGACGCCCTTGCTTCCTTCCTCTTTGTTTTTGTTGTCTTTTCGGGTTATTGAATTACGGTGTTTCTGTGTCGATTGGTGGTGGACAACAGCGGTTGTTTGCGTGGTGGGGGTTCGATTTGTGTGTGCTTGGACGGTGGGGGTCGACTGTAATGCGGGTGTGGCGATGCTCGGTCGTTGGAGGTATTTGTCTCGGTGGTTGGTTCAGGGCAGTGCTGCTACCGGGCTCGATTGTGAGCTTGGGTTCAGGCCTAGTGCCGGCAGTGAGGATTTGATTTTCGAATCCGTCGTGAGTCGTTGGGACTTGTATTCCACAGTTTGGGGAGCTAGATTCATGCTTGTGTGTTGTGTGCAATTACAGGAATGTGGGTGTTGATGTGTGGATGATGAAGGATTACGAGGTGAAGGAATCTTGGACTAAGCTGTTTATGGTTCATTTAATCTAAAAAAATTGGATTTAAATTTTTTTAAAAATTAACCAAACAAAATTATTTTTTAAAAAGGGAGAATAGGTAATAAAAAATTTGGATTTTGGCGGGCCCCACCAGCCACGTGTCTATCTTTGAAGACACACCGGTGATTGCAGGTAAATTAGACAGCAATATCCGGTTTTACCTAATTTGAGGGACAACAACGATGATTTTCAAAGTAAAGGGACAACAATGACGAAAATAAAAAACTGAAGGGACATAAAAAGCCTTTTTACCCAGTTAATATCCACCGGTATTTTGGCAGATGGGAATAAAAAAAAAAAAAAAAGGAAAGAATGGGAATCAAGGCCTTTCCTTTGCGCATTTTGGTATCGTGGTATTTCAGCGAAATTAAAGAAAATTATTCCTCTTTCCCAACTCTCGGGGCGAATTCCCCATGATCAAATAGTACCCACTTGGTGGAAACCACAACTTCTATACATTCATTTCTCCCTCCTTCATGTAGCTGATCCAATCACATTTTATGGTTAGATTCTTCCAAATGGTAGCAATTAAGTATGACGTGTATCCATTTACGTATCTATGCCTTCACTGCTTTTGCATGGCTAAGACAGAATCTGTTGATTCCATGGTAGGCTCCTTGAAATTGTACTCGGCTAGAATTTCTTGGATTTGTGTCATACCACTATAAATATGCACCACTTGTTTTAAGCTCCACACAGCAAGGTAAGCCAATACATTATCTATCTATATATAAGTAGCTAGCTCTTCAACCTTTGTGTCACTAAGTCTCTAGCTAGGTTGTGTGTGAGCCAAGCCTTGGTAGATCGAATATGTTGGGGCAGATAAGAGAGTCCATCCAAAAACTACTCTGCTCTAAAACAGATTGTCTGTCTCATCGGAATCATCAAGTTGCAAGTGAGAGCGTACATGGTCAGAATTTGGCCGCGAAAAGGATGAGTTGCGTTGCTTGCATAGAGGAAAACAAAGTGTGCAAGTGTGACCACAGTATTGAGCATCAAGATTTCAAGTGTGAAGTAAATGGAGGAGCTGTTGATGAGCATCCTACTATGCCTGATTGTTCTTTTGCTCATGCCGTAATCAACATGAGTGGAATGCTTATAGGTAGGAGATATATATATATATATATATAAAACTCTTGTTTGTTTTTCTTCAATACTAGCTCAATGGTGGAAGAATTCTGTTCGTTCAACGCTTATTTGTTTGTTTGCAGACTCGTTAATATTTATATGTGTGTTAATATTATACAGGACTGGGGCAGCTATCGACTCCTTATGCTTTAGAGCAGGGAGGGTGGACCTCGTCATTCTTGCTAATGGGACTAGGAGTCATGAGCACATACAGTTCACATCTGCTGGGAAAATGTCTGGACAAGAACCCAAAGAGCAGAAGCTACACTGATATTGGACAACACGCATTTGGAAGCAAAGGCAGAGCTATAGCTGCAGCGTTCGTGTATCTGGAGATCTTCATGACCCTTGTGTCCTACACCATCTCCCTCCACGACAACATCATAACTGTGTTCTCGGGAGCACAACTGAGATTGCCATGGGCCAATTACTTGTCTGCATCTCAGCTTCTAACCATGATTGCAGTGCTGCTAGCACTTCCTAGTCTGTGGCTGAGGGATCTCTCTTCCATATCTTTTCTTTCAACTGGGGGTATTCTCATGTCACTGGTAATCTTCACTTCTGTGGCGTGCACTGCCATATTTGGGTTTGTGAAGGCTAATCGCAGCATACCACTGCTTCAACTCCATAAGATTCCTTCCATATCTGGCCTCTATATATTCAGCTATGCTGGTCACTTAGTATTCCCCAATTTACACAAATCCATGAAAGATCCATCCAAGTTTACCAAGGTAATAATTGGATCCAATTTCCATACAACTAATTTCTAGCTTTATTAAAATTTCTGATGCATACCTATATATTTGAGTCCAGTCACACCATGTACACCCAAAACACAGTAGTATATTTGACAAAAAATTACGCTAGCCTGTTCTACTGTATCATTAACCTGCAGGTGAAATACCATCATCCATCGATGGTAATTAATAAGAAACAATATGGCAGGATTAACAGCAGTACTCTTATACATATATAGACTGTCACGCTTTTCATGTATATGAAACTGTTAAAACAAAATTAACTAGCTAGCTCATCAACTATAGCATACATAAACTAACTAACCATTACTAGCTAGCTATATGGATAAAAGTGGGTTCCTCTAGTAAATTGTTGAAGTTTTATAAAACTATGGATCAGTCCATGGGAGTAGGTTCTCATCTGGTCGATTTGCTCTTGAGGACACCAACCTTAACCTCTGTCAATCCAGTATATTCTGAGGTTAACTTATTTTCTGATTTTTATTTTATTTAATTTTGTGTAGTTAGCTAGGGAATCCATACCTGATTCAGATACTTAGATTCCTATAAAAAAAAAAAGAAAAAATGCTTGTGTCATCATCTAGAACCCACATATATCTTTTCTTTTTTTTTTTTTTTTGATCATCGAACCCACATATATCTAAGATGCATAATATAATTCCTTTTCTATAATGTATTTTTTTACTAATTTCAGGTTTCCATAGTAAGCTTTGGATCAGTGACAACACTCTACACAGTGTTAGCATTCATGGGAGCAAAGATGTTCGGGCCTGAAGTGAGTTCCCAGATAACCCTGAGCATGCCAAGGCACCTCATCATCACAAAGATTGCGCTATGGGCAACAGTGCTCACCCCTATGACCAAATACGCCCTGGAATTGGCACCATTTGCCATCCAACTTGAGCGCAACCTTCCGCTCACAATGACCCCAAGAACAAAGATGATCATCAGGGGAACCGTGGGCTCACTTCTGGTGCTGTTAGTACTGGCCCTTGCGCTTTGCGTCCCATATTTCGAGCATGTCCTTAGCCTCACAGGTTCCCTTGTGAGCATCAGCATTTGTGTAATCTTGCCCTGCGCCTTCTACACCAAGATTTCTTGGGCTCAGATATCTAAGCCCGTTCTGTTCCTGAATGTGGCACTCATTGCATTTGGGTCCTTTCTTGGGGTCATTGGGACCATATCCTCTTCAAGTTTGCTACTAAGAAGTCTTAAAACTGCTCACTCCTCCGCCTGAAGCCATCATTAGTTACAGCTTGATTAATTGATGCTCATATATAGGAAAATTAGAGTATTATTACTAGTTGCTTCCTCTGTCGCGGTTATAGACTTTATTGCATCTCTTGATCACAACACACGAGATTGCAGGGCGGGTGATTTTATGCATGTAATAGAGGACAAGGCCATACTTGGCTTGTCTCTCTTTGTAATCGCCAACTAATTACTTAATTAATGCAAAGGGGATTAAGTTGTGTAAGGGTGAAAAGAGATCAGCTGTGTGGAGATTAAGGGTGTTACTTAGAGATGAGAGTGGTGGGTTTTTAACAATGGTAAGAAGAAGGGACGATCAGATAACCATGGTGGTTGGGTGTGGATTAATTTAAGTTTTTTTCTTTTTTCTCTTTTTTTTTTTGTTGGTATACGATTAGGTTATGTGGTTTTGTTGGGACTCGACTGTTGATAGCAAATATCGATGTCAGAACTCAGAAATATGGACTCGGCAGTCGCATCCGATTCATTTTGTCGCGGGCCAGCCCAATTTATTTGATTTCAAGGCTTTATGAAAATTAAGTATCACTGGATTAATAATATATTGGCTGTCGGTGGTACACCCAAACCCAAAAAAAGAAAACAGGAGGAACATATTTGCCAGTCGATGTACCCAAAAAACAAGAAGAAACAAAGACACATATTATCTGTCGGTGATTACAGGCTCGTTCATACACAGCCCTAGTCGGAAACAGATCTAAATCGAAGAACGCAATTCGTGGGTGCATATGAACAAAATCTACAAAGTTAGGTTGTCCCAAATTCGTTAAATTATTTTTTTTTTGCCGAAGTTAATTATATTGTCCCAGTGTGAAATGTGTGATTATATGAAATTATAGAAAAAATTCACAAGTCACACAGTAGTTCCTGCGCCAATAAAATAACCTTGCAGAAATCAGGAGGACATTTAGAAGTCTCAACTCTCATCTCGTACATCAAAAGTTTTTCTAGCTAGCATATTTTCTACAAAGTTAGTTTCACGGTAATTGTGAAGAAAGCTGACCGTCTACTTCTGGGCTAACAAGGAGCAAATACACTCCAACAAAGGTAGATGTTCCAACTTACTAAAAAGTTTATTGCTTAGGATTCGAGCCGCTTCTTGGTTGTCTGTTTCGACGATCAAGTGGGTTATGCTCATGCTCCAAGCAACACATTGAACATCATAAATAGCCCACAACTCTGCCTAAAAGCTTATGTTGGGGCGTAATCCATGGATGAAACTTTAGCACCATCTTCCTTTTGTGTCGCAAATCAAGCCACAGATAGTTATTGCAAGAGTTCATGACACCCATCAGTATTGACTTGCTACCATCCTAGTGGAGATGGAGCCCAACCTACGTCCACTGAAACTTTTGGATTCTGAAAGCCGCTGGCAATCTGTTGTACATATCCAGTAACTGAGTAATGTAGAGTGAAATATTCGACTGAGAATGTCTGTGACTGTTGGTATTGGATGTCCAAGCGGAGACAATGTCGGTAGTATTGGATGCCAAAGTCAATGTGTACGTTTCACAGTTGGATAAATGCAAGTACTTCATGTTAACAAACATTGAAGCAAACAATCATGATATATATGATATGAAATGCAGTGCAAGAAAGTAAAACATTTGAGCTTGAGTCTTGTCCACTTCAGACTGCCTACGTACCCCCTAGCAGTGGGCTCAAAGCTCTAGTAGTTCATCCAAATGGGAATCCCCAAGGCTAATCTAGGTCTTCTTCTAGGATTGCCCCAGTTCTCACTTAAACGAACTTCTATGCCCCGTGCTATGACGATGAGCTTAGTTTCTCAAAGCAGTATACCAAGCGCAAGCAATCATGCTTCTCATATAATATCTTAGGACGAATGCGTTGTAAAAAATATATTTGGGCATTAAAAGAAATTTTTTAATGCAAACTTATGTCATCTCCATGCGAAAGTGGAATTTTGTACAAGTACTTCATGTTAACAAACAATGAAGCAAACAATCATATATTTATATATATAGTGTGGATGTGCAAAATGTACATGTGATATGAGATGCAGTGCGAGAAAGTAAAACATTTGAGCTTGCATCTCGTCCACTTCAGACTGCCTAGGTATCCCCTAGCAGCAGGTTCAAAGCTCTGGTATTTCATCCAAATGGGGATTCCCAAGGCTAATCTAGGTCTTCTTCTACGATTGGCCCAATCCTCACTTAAACGAACTTCTATGTCCCGTGCTATGACAATGGGCTTAGTTTCTCAAAGCACTATACCAAGTGCAAGCAATCATGCTTCTCATATAGTATGTTAGGACGAATGCGTTGTACAAAACATATTTGGGCATTAAAAGAAATTTTTTAATGCAAACTTATGTCATTTCCATGCGAAAGTGGAATTTTGCGCGTAAAACTGATGTATTTACGAAGTGTATAAGTGGGCAAGTTTTGGAAACATGCAATGGTTTAGTTGAAAACCGTTTTCTAGGTTCATGTGTCTAAACTTAGACCAATGCCTGACGAGGGATGCTCTGGCTTCTATGGCTACTTCGGCCATAGAGCATTGATAACAAAAAAGATGATTGGTATCAAAACATTCATTTTATTTCTTTCATATTTACTTTCAAAAATTATTCTTAGCAAAGGCATCTTGTGTTTGGAAAACATAAGTTTAGTGATTTTTCTTCGAAAACATGCTATTTTGGATAAAGTGAGTTATGTATGCGTTAAAACTCATTTTGTGAAAGATGGGTGGATTTTACAAAAGAATGCATCTATAAAGATGTTCATGCCCAAATGGGTTTTGCAAAAAGCATCGGAGAATATACTTGATATCATTAACAAAGATATCGTCATCATTGAAGGCATCACTGAAAAGCTTTTAGAAAGCGTCTTGTTTAACAAAGTTTATAGATTTTCGCATCGAGTACAAAAGTTGGTTTAGTATTCTAGTACACATACCCATTTCATCTTTGGGGACCCCTAACATGCAATACTAGCAAGCAAACAAGCAAACAAATGAAATATTTATAATGCAATAAATGCAACAAAAACAATCAGTAAAGTGCTTAAAAATAAATCGGTCTCCATACGGTACTGTTAGCGAGTACCGCAATTATTTTGGCATCATAACGATATACCAATAATGACACATGGATATCAATCCGGACATTATAGTGGCATAGAATTTAGCAATTTGCTAAAATAATTTCAGCATTGTAACTTTATGATGGAAACCCGAAAGAGATCCTAAGACGAAGGGAGAGATAGAGCTCTAACTCGCAAAAGGATGCTTAGGAAGACGACGACTTCATGCCCGAATTCCGTTCTTAGAAGGGGATAAGGGAGGTAGAAGAGGATGAAAAATCAAACCCTTTTAGTAACGATTTAGAGCGGGATAGGGAGGGAGACAGAAAAGTACAAAAATGTGCACTAGAGAGCGCGACTCTCGGGATGAAGAAAAATAAAGGGAGGGGACCCTTATTTATAGTTTTACTAAGGAGTGGCATAGTCGTAATTACTATCCTAGGGTTTTGCACATGGCTGTAGTCATCATCTCATGGCTTAAGGCTAATTTGGTGACCGGCCGGTCACCATCTTGACCACCATGGCTTCATGTCAAGGAACTTTGAGCGCGCAAACGGGACCCGCCGGGACCTCAGAAAATTTTCCGAAAAAATTTGGGAGATACATCTTCGTTTCTTGAATATACTTCTAAAATTTCATGAAATTCCAATGAAACCTCAACTTTTTAACTGCCGGTACAAAATCGGACAACTGTGACTGAACAGGGGGGATTTCTGGGCACTAGACTGCATGGCCGGGGAGCAAGGTCGGGGTGCCCAGGTTCTGGCCATGCATGGTCAGCTCATGGTTTCAGCCCTTTTCCTTCAACTATAACCGGTACGGCTTTGTTCGTGATCGTGATGGCTTTGCCTGTGACCAGGATGGCTTCGATTGTGACCAAGATGGCTTTTCCTGTGACCGTCCACTTCTGGGATAACAAGGAGCAAATACACTCCAACAGAGGTAGATGTTCCAACTTACTGAAAAGTTTATTGCTTAGGATTCGAGCCGCTTCTTGGTTGTCTGTTTCGACGATCAAGTGGGTTATGCTCATGCTCCAAGCAACACATTGAACATCATAAATAGCCCACAACTCTGCCTAAAAGCTTGTGTTGGGGCGTAATCCATGGATGAAACTTTAGCACCATCTTCCTTTTGTGTCGCAAATCAAGCCACAGATACCTGCACGGTTATTGCAAGAGTTCATGACACCCATTAGTATTGACATGCTACCATCCTAGTGGAGGTGGAGCCCAACCTACGTCCACTGAAACTTTTGGATTCTGAAAGCCGCTGGCAATCTGTTGTACATATCCAGTAACTGAGTAATGTAGAGTGAAATATTCGACTGAGAATGTCTGCGACTGTTGGTATTGGATGTCCAAGCAGAGACAATGTCGGTAATATTGGATGCCAAAGTCAATGTGTATGTTTCATAGTCGGATAAATGCAAGTACTTCATGTTAACAAACATTGAAACAAACAATCATGATATATATGATATGAAATGCAGTGCAAGAAAGTAAAACATTGGAGCTTGAGTCTCGTCCACTTCAGACTGCCTACGTAACCCCTAGCAGTGGGCTCAAAGCTCTAGTAGTTCATCCAAATGGGAATCCCCATGGCTAATCTAGGTCTTCTTCTAGGATTGCCCCAATTCTCACTTAAACGAACTTCTATGCCCCGTGCTATGACGATGAACTTAGTTTCTCAAAGCAGTATACCAAGCGCAAGCAATCATGCTTCTCATATAATATCTTAGGACGAATGCGTTGTAAAAAATATATTTGGCATTAAAGGAAATTTTTTAATGCAAACTTATGTCATCTCCATGCGAAAGTGGAATTTTGTACAAGTTCTTCATGTTAACAAACAATGAAGCAAACAATCATATATTTATATATATAGTGTGGATGTGCAAAATGTACATGTGATATGAGATGCAGTGCAAGAAAGTAAAACATTTGAGCTTGCTTCTCGTCCACTTCAGACTGCCTATGTTTCCCCTAGCAGCAGGTTCAAAGCTCTGGTATTTCATCCAAATGGGGATTCCCAAGGCTAATCTAGGTCTTCTTCTAGGATTGGCCCAATCCTCACTTAAACGAACTTCTATGTCCCGTGCTATGACAATGGGCTTAGTTTCTCAAAGCACTATACCAAGTGCAAGCAATCGTGCTTCTCATATAGTATGTTAGGACGAATGCGTTGTACAAAACATATTTGGGCATTAAAAGAAATTTCTTAATGCAAACTTATGTCATCTCCATGCGAAAGTGGAATTTTGCGCGTAAAACTAATGTATTCACGAAGTGTATAAGTGAGCAAGTTTTGGAAACATGCAATGGTTTAGTTGAAAACCGTTTTTTAGGTTCATGTGTCTAGACTTAGACAAATGCCTGACGAGGGATGCTCTGGCTTCTATGGCTACTTCGGCCATAGAGCATTGATAACAAAAAAGATGATTGGTATCAAAACATTCATTTTATTTCTTTCATATTTACTTTCAAAATGGATTCTTGGCAAAGGCATTTTATGTTTGGAAAACATAAGTTTAGTGATTTTTCTTCGAAAACATGCTATTTTGGATAAAGTGAGTTATGTATGCGTTCAAACTCATTTTGTGAAAAATGGGTGGATTTTACAAAAGAAGATGTTCATGCCCCAAATGGGTTTTGCAAAAAGCATCGGAGAATATACTTGATATCATTAACAAAGATATCGTCATCATCGAAGGCATCACTGAAAAGCTTTTAGAAAGCGTCTTGTTTAACAAAGTTTATAGATTTTCGCATCGAGTACAAAAGTTGGTTGAGTATTCTAGTACTCATACCCATTTCATCTTTGGGGATCCCCTAACATGCAATACTAGCAAGCAAACAAGCAAACAAATGTAATATTTATAATGCAATAAATGCAACAAAACATTCAGTAAAGTGCTTAAAAATAAATCGGTCTCCATACGGTACTGTTAGCGAGTACCGCAATTATTTTGGCATCATAACGATATACCAATAATGACACATGGATATCAATCCGGACATTATAGTGGCATAGAATTTAGCAATTTGCTAAAATAATTTCAGCATTGTAACTTTATGATGGAAACCCGAAAGAGATCCTAAGACGAAGGGAGAGATAGAGCTCTAACTCGCAAAAGGATGCTTAGGAAGACGACGACTTCGTGCCCGAATTCCGTTCTTAGAAGGGGATAAGGGAGGTAGAAGAGGATGAAAAATAAAACCCTTTTAGTAACGATTTAGAGCGGGATAGGGAGGGAGACAGAAAAGTACAAAAATGTGCACTAGAGAGCGCGACTCTCGGGATGAAGAAAAATAAAGGGAGGGGACCCTTATTTATAGTTTTACTAAGGAGTGGCATAGTCGTAATTACTATCCTAGGGTTTTGCACATGGCTGTAGCTACCAGTCATCATCTCATGGCTTTAGGCTAATTTGGTGACCGGCTGGTCACCATCTTGACCACAATGGCTTCATGTCAAGGAACTTTGAGCGCGCAAACGGGACCCGCCGGGACCTCAGAAAATTTTCCAAAAAATTTGGGAGATACATCTTCGTTTCTTGAATATACTTCTTAAATTTCATGAAATTCAAATGAAACCTCAACTTTTTAACTGCCGGTACAAAATCGGACAACTGTGACTGAACAGGGGGGATTTCTTGGCACTAGACCGTCGGCCGGCCATGCTTGGCCGGGGAGCAAGGTTGGGGTGCCCAGGTTCCGCCATGGGACGCTGCCGCCATCGGGCGGGGTAAACCCTAGCCCTCCTCTTTTCTTTTTTCTCTTTTCTTATCTTCTCTCTTTTCCATCGCTCCTCCTCTCTTCTCTCTCTCCCGCAATCTCTTCTCTTCCCCTTTGGGACTAGTCGTTGCCATCACCATCTTTTCCTCTACTCCCTCACGACGCTGCCGCCATCTAGCACCTGCACGAGAGGAGAGCAGCTTGGGAAAGGCCGTGATAAAAGAGTCGGCCTGCAAGCAAGTTGGGGCTTGGAGTTTGGGCTCGATTCACCGTCGCCTCCTTTCCATCGAGGTAAGCCTCGCTGTTTGATCTCTTCTCTCCTTCCTTCCTTTCGATAGTTTTTTATGGCGGGTGATTAATCAGGTTTTGGTTACTTTGTTGATTTATTTAAATCACCAAAAAAATATTGTTGAATATATTTAAAAAAATAGGGAGATAAATAATATTTTTAGTCAAATTTATTAGTTTACTTGGATATTAAATTAATTACATTAGAATAATGTGATTGGTTAGATTAATCAATACAATAATTTATTTATTTTTTATTTATTTGGATATTAAATTAATGAGATAAAATGATTTGCTTTAATTTTTTAAAATTACAAATATTCATCTTACACTTTAAAATATTTTTTAATTTGAGACCCCCCCCTCATGCCACATGTCATCTTTTTACTGGTCCACCTCAGTCAAGGGCGCCAACCGGGTGCGAACAGCCACGTGACACGTCCACATTAGCCTCCAGCACATGCCAAATTGGGTGAATAGTGCTTCAATTTTAACTTTGGGTGATTTGGATGAGATTGAGATAACTGAGTACCCAAGTTGGATGAAATATCGTAGTTGGGAGGGAAAATTGAATTTTTTGTAACTCGATACCCAAACTGAGTATTTTTGGTTAACTGAGGTCTTGTAAAGGTACTTTTGCCAAAATTAAATAATGCGGGGGAGGGTAAAGGGGGAATGAAAAGATTTGGCTTGAGTCTCTACCAGTAGAGACTACCTATGTACCACGGCGACCGAGTTCAAAGCTCACGTGGTTCTTACATATTAGCAGTGTGGACACATCATCATATCAACAGCAAGCATCTTAGCACATCATCAATACATCAGAATTAAAAGGGATAGAAAACTTACCTCTTACAGACCTTTCTTCCTTGTTCCTCGCCTTCTCAGGTAGTAAATTGTATTTGCAAGCTTCCCTCCTCTCAGTTCCGCCTTGATCGGCTTCTAACCTTCTATATTGACGCTTTCCGGTGCTCGATTCCCCGAGAATTTCAACATAATAATAGTAAAGAAAAGTGTTTGAACGGTTGGAGAAGTAGAGTTTCTCTAAGCCTTAAGCTTCTAAGGGTGTGTATAGAGAGTGTGTGTTCTCTGATTTTCTGGACCTCTTGGAAGTGAATAGGAGAGTCCTGTTTATAGAGTTCCTGAGTGCAAAGGTCATGGACCTCATCAATGGTTGGGACCCTTGCTAAAAATTCAACCAAATAAGCGTAGGATCGTCATTATGGTCGAAAATTTAAGATTTTCTATGTAACAGCTACGCATGACCGCTGGTGCCGGGCGTAGCTGTCTTTCCTTCCATGACCGCCCGGGCCTGGCAGTCTTTGTGAGATGACCATCGGACCCTAATTACTGTACATATTCTTGCCTTTTTTGTCTTCAGAATCCTATTGATTCCAGTCTGATTAATTTTTCTACGTGAATCAAATGCTATCAACCAATATATACTCCTTTCTTGATTATTATTCTTCCATATTACCTCCAATCAACAATATTATACACTCAAATGTACCCAAATCAATACTCCTTTACCACATTATTATATCTTCCATAAAAGGTAAATTTGATTCTGATTTTCTACAAAAATTAGAGCCTAAGTGAGCTGCAAGAAATGTATTTCTTGTGGGCTACTCCTTGTGGGCTCCCACATTTTATCAGTTAAACTTTTAACACATTCTAAGCCCAAAATTAAATCATCTAATTAACCCTGGATTACAACATATTATAAAGTCTAACTTAACAAAATATGGATGGTCAAATTTGGATATTCACAGCTGGAAAGCATCCTCTCTTTCTATTGCAGGTCGACTGACATTGACCCAATCTGTGCTACAAGCTATACCCTTCTATACAATGCAAATGTTGTCTATCCCTTATTCGATATGTAAGGAAGTTGATGAACAAGCTAGACAATTCCTATGGGGTCAACTAAAGAGGAGCATAAGCCCTATCTAGTTAGCTAGAATAAGGTCTGTAAGCCAAAAGATGAAGCGAATGAAGGTTTCTTAGTGAAACTTGCTAGGAAATTCCTAATACAACCTGACTCACTATGGGTAAGATTATTAAAAGCTAAATATGGTGTTGGCACTAACTATCTACTGAAAATGGTTTCAGGTAAGCACTATTCACATGTGTGGCAGGGTATATGCAAGGCTTGGCCTACTCTCCAAGAAGGCACACAATGGATAATTAGCAGTGAGAGGAATGCATGTTTCTGGACAGATAATTGGTTAGGTAGCGATGTAAATCTCCTCTCCTATGCCATCACGAAGATTCACGATGAACACTTATCTCGTTATGTCCTCTGCTACGTCCACCAGGATGGAAATTGTGACGTGGAACATTTATAGCCCCTCCTTCCACCACACATCATTGGACTACTAGCTCTCTCCTAAGTACCAACGCTAAATGCTGGAAACGATATCACCGTATGGGATTGTACTGGGTCCGGCGAATGTTCAGTAAAGTCGGCATACAAGCTTATTTCTAGCACAACTGAACCCTCTCTCAAAGAACCTTGGTGTAAAATTTGGAAGTGGAATGAGCTCCCCCGTGCCCGTACTTTACTATGGCAAGTTGCACATAGAGCGATCCTTACCAATGCTGAAATAGTGTGATGTCACATAGCATAACTGATACATGCCCGCGATGCAAATCTGAACAGAGACAACCTTACATGCATTGCCTGACTGCAGGTATGTGAGGGAAATTTGGCATGATTTTCTTAATCATAATTATCTGAACGTTTTCTTTGAAGAACAAGATATGGTAGCTTGGATGCATCAATCTCTCAAGGTAGACTATGGTGGCAATTTTTTTTTATGTCCATGGTCCCTTAGTTTTGGCATGGCAACATGGATCATCTGGAAGCCTAATGGCTCAACAAGGAGGCTACCAGACTTAGTGACAATATTACTCACTATGCATATTCAGTATGGAGAGAAACCACTGATGCAGTCAAACAGGGGGTGCCCACTTCCACGTTTACCAAACAAATTCGATGGGTCACGCTGAATCAATGAGTGCTCAAAGCGAATTTCGATGGGTCCTATTGCCCTATAATTGGTCAACCCGGGACATGGGGTGTCGTCCGCAACTCGGATGGGAGATGGATTCAAGGGTTTACACATAAACTCTGCAATTGTGGTCACTTTGTGAATGAAATATGGGCCGTATATGATGCTCTTACATTACCTGCAAGCTTAGATTTAACTGCTCTTAAAATTGAGGTTCATAATTTTGACGTCACTAACCTCATCTTGGGAGGAAGCGAAATTACTTTGCCACTCTCCCCTTGATGAACTGTATTAGAAACCTTATCTAATAACCATGGGAGGTGTCCTTTAAGCATGTCTTTCGTGAGTGTAATTTCGTAGTAGATATATTAGCTAAGAGAGCTCTAATTCTGGATGAAGACTTCCACGACTATGGCATCTCTCTTGATAGTTGTATCCCGTTACCCGTGGCTTATACCACAGATGTTAAAGTTTCTTGTGACTTTTTTATTTAACTTAATAAAAGCATTTTATCAGCAAAAAAAAAAAACAGAAGCGTTGTCCCTGTGCAAGGCCTCAAAGTCGAATTTCATCCTTGTGTAGGATTTTGGTCTTTTTTCATCCTTCTGTTCGACCCGTTTGGATTGTTTTGGTCTCTTCGGCTAGAACCCGGCGAAAATCGCTAACGTGGCATATTTTCTGGTGCCACATCAGATTTTTGGGTCCCACATGTCACGGTTCAACCTGACCCAAATGCCACGCAAAGTAGCCCACCCGAATGACCCAGAATCCAAATTATAATTTTATTATTTTAAATTATAATGACAATGTGATGATAATTTGAATAATAAATTTAGCCTAACTCTGAAATAATAAACCATAATATAAAATATTTTTATTACTGGTATGCTTTATTATTAATATAAATTTAATAAATTTATAAATTTCCATATTATTATTATTCATGGGATGTTAATAAAAAAATCAACCATGCTCCACCCGACCTGTTTCTTCCACCCGAACAACCCCGAACCCTTTTATTAATGGTTTGCTTTACTTTATTATTAATCTAAATTTAATTAATTTACATTAATCTGAATTTAATTTATATTAATCTTATCGTTATTTATTTATTTTTTCTATCCATCTTTTTTTGGTCGAAAAAAAAAGGAAAGTGACGCAGAGACAATGGCAGGAGCAACTGCCACGGGCGGCCGCCACCGCCATGAGCACTGCCCGCAACGGCCGGAGCACACAGCAGCAACGAAGCCTACCTCGCTCTGACAAGCACTGCTTTTACAAAGGCGCTACTCTGCGCACTCAATCAAGAGCAACAGCAGCCATCCTCGATCCGAATCTGCTGCTCGAACTTGCCGAGGAAGACGAAGTGGGAACGAGAGCATCGAGCCACAAAACTCGTCGTTCCACCTCCCACAAGAGATCCCGTTGCTTGGAGACCCCCACTGGAACAAGGGACAAAACCACCGACTTCTCGCGCGACCCATAGAGAGTCACACCTGAATTTGTAAATGACGCCGCCTATTGCAGAAATCAGCGGTGGCAACGAAATCCACAAGCAATGGCCCGCTCCTCTGGTTGGGTGGCCTGCTCCTCTGATTGGGTGTTGGGGTCCTCCGATTGGGCACCACCATCCACAACCCGCAACAACCAAGTCTCGATCTGGTAAGGGCAGTGAGTAAAATGCCGCTTTCAACCTGTGGCCGGCGTCTGCAACACTAACTCAGCCACCGTCCTCGTAGCCATGGCAGCCGTACACCTGCAAGCAAATAATCTCAACACAACCACAAGGAGAAAACGAGACTAACACGAAGTCGCATGAATGATAGGGGTGATATGGATTGATTTCTAACCCTGACTTTGTAGTTTGATTTTGTGATTAATATAATCGATCTCCGGTCTTCGACCAAAATAAAGTATAATACAAATTCGTGTTTAAAAAAAGCATAATAAGAATTCAATTTAGATTAATATAAATTTATTAGATTTAGATTATATAGAAAATTAGATTAAAAAATTATAATTTGGGTTCAGGGTCGCTAAGGTGGGCAGAACGAGTCGGGTGGATCTCAGTTTGGTTTTGGATTTTTCCTGACATGTGGGACCCAAAAAACTGATATGGCACCGGAAAATGTGTCACGTCAACGATTTTTGTCGGATTCTGGCCGGAGAGTCCAAAACAGTCCAAACGGGTCGAACGAAAAGATGAAAAAATGCCAAAAACTTACACGAGGATGAAATCCAACTTTGAGGCCTTACACAGGGACAAAAACGCTTTAATCCAAAAAAAACTACCCGAATTCATAGTCCCTTTTTTTGGGGGGGTATAATGAGAGGATCCCACCCATCAACAAGAATCAGGCAGTTTGAGTGAGGAAGAGCTTTAAAAGGATTAATGATACTAGTGTTATAAATAAAAGAGGAAGAAGGAGACGTTTGAGGGGGAAAGGATTTTTCCGGTGAGCTCCAGCGAGGTTCCGGTCACGGGTTTCATTACCCGGTTTCAGTTTTTCATTAACCTCCCCATTTCTGATTTACACATATATAATAAGTAGGAATACTGTATAGTATATGTATTTGGTATGTATCACAATAACATACATACATGTATTTATACATTATTTTATAACACTCCCTCTTGGATGTCATTGTGTTGATGGGTAGAATTCACTTTGGGGATACCACCTCATTAAAAACCTTACCAAGAAAAACCCAGTGGGATAAAAACTTGGTGAAGGAAAAAAAAGTACAGTGCATATTCTACTCCCCCTCATTTTGGCCTCCATTGATTGCTTGATATTATTGCATGCCAATCGTCCTTGTCAGCTTCTGGTGACGTGTGTTTTGTCTGATCATTTTCGTTACATCATAACTTCAATTGGACAGAGTTGGCAGCATAATCTTCATAATTTTGTCGTTTGGAGCGTCTTTCTTCCCATCTTGCTTTTGTAGGCCCGATAATATAGCAACATCATGTGTAAAGTTGTAGCTGATGTCCGTCTGTGCTTTATGTGGATTAAATAAGGAATCTACATCTGCAAAAATCAACTATACTCTCTTTCGGGTTTACAGGATTACACATTTGTTATTCTCCGAAGATAAGAGCAAATACATATATTGCCAATAGGCTTAAATCAAAAGCTTCAGGCTTTATGTTACAAGCAATATATATTGCACTTAGACAGGGTACTCCAGGACCAGTCTAATAGCACGGTATTTGGAAACCTCTTCTGGAATTCCAATCACTAAACATACAAATTTATTCATACTCAAAATGATTTAAACTCAGTTCAATTTTTGTAATTTCCCGGGAATTAGTTGCTTCAGGCAACTGGGATCCTGCAGGGATCTTTATGTATATGTCACAACTTATGGATCCATAGTTGGCTGTAAAAGCATTCATTAGATGCATTTCTAATTCTTTATATAATGCCAGACCTTTCAAATAATTGCATCCACCACAGGGGAGTGAATCTCCTCATAATTAATACCAGATCGTTCGGGTAAAACTTTGTGCAACCGTGCTTTATATCTCATTTATATTTTCCGCACAAATACCCATTTTTCGACCGATCAATTTTACACCATCTGGTGTACGGACTATAGGTACGATAAATATCTCGCTTCGCAAGCGAGTCTAACACAGCCTTTAATTATCTCTTTATTTTGGCCAATCATACAGCACCTGCATTCATTAGTAGGTTCATGATCTTCTATTTTAATATTTAGCGCTATAAAAATTCTATTCTGTCGACGGTTATTTCTCGTCGGTTCCATCTTACTTCTGACACTGTAATTGAGATCTCATCATATTCACTTATTTCAGGTACTTGAGTTACTTCTGGAACTTTATCACTTTGTGTCAGAGAATCAGCCTCTTCTAGAGGACTTTTAATTCAAACCTCTACTGGAGGCCATATTTTCTTACTGGGGCCATCTTATCACATTTGCTCCTTTTTCTCTATTGAGAATTTCTTTTCTTTTTGGAACCGAGTATAAACTATAGATTCATTTGCATACTTATATTGTTCTTCAGGAACATCAATTTAAACAGGAGCATTTGCAGCTGGTATATGATCACACTTAATTTAAATGTGTCTGGCAATTACATATCAATTTTTTTGCAAATGAAACATCTTCTTTTGATTATATGAGGATCATCATTCATATATATAATTCATTTCAACAATCTTGAATCTTGATCCAGCTGCTTCTTTCCTCCCCCTTATGTTAGGTAAACTCTATCATCAAATTAACATACCCAACATACACAACATATATTCCCAATCTTCTTTAAGCACCAACAAAACAATGCTGTGGTGGAGCATTTTTATATTATATAATCGATGGTCCGAAGATGGGAGATACTAAGTATGTGACCATTAATCAATTAAAGGAGAGATCTTATCATGTTGGCTTGATGCACTCAAGTGTTGCTGCATACAAAATACCATTTTCTCAAACAGTGATATTTCATCAATGGTCCTGCAATCAATTGTCAATATGGCCCAGATCTGTTTGGGTTTATTTCCAATGATATACATTATCCATTGAAGAAATATACCAGCATTATCTAGACATATAGTCTAATAACATAAGTAGGGATATGTACCCGCAAGTGGCCAAATTATTAAATAAGTGCGCACAATGCCAACTTGCGTCACACAATGGACCATCTAGTCGATGCATCGTAAAAATTACATAGATGGTCAACACGGCGGAGTTATTGGTCCGCGTACATGTCCCTGAATTATTTCCAAAACTTGCTGGTGATTCCAGGCCAATCTCATCTTAGGAAGGCCATATAATTAATTTCGCAGCACACAAATACGTGGAAATTCATTGATTGTAAAACTTCTGATTTTTCAATGAATGACCCAATAAATTTCGTGCATCATTATTGATCCGGGATGGCCCAACCGGTCATGCCAAACAATAAGTCCATATACCAACTTCAAGTTGGTGCCAGCTTCAGGCTGCATAACTTAGAAAAAATTATTTACCAGCTTCTGGCTAGTGCATACTAGCTATAAATTACATATCTATCAGCCAACTTCTAGCTGGTCTCAGCTTCAAGCTATATAAACTTGTGTATTTAAACACTTAAAATTTCTAGCTTCAGGCTAGAGCATTTCAGCTTCTGGCTGGATATGTTAAGTTTCAATTACTCAACTGCTAGCTTCAGGCTCGCTATATATTTGCCAATTTTAGCCTTATTTCTACCACTCATGTCGAAAAAGATCAGAATTATTGGACAATAATTAAGGTAGTGGCAAACTTTTCCAAAAGCAAAAACCTCGAAGATTGAAAAGCTTTGGAGTTTACTGACAAATAATGCAAAGTTTTAATTACCGAAAAATCTTCTGGATCTTTTCTGAGACAGAAAAAAGGTCCACATTTGAAAAACTGACACCTAGTTGTCTAATCTCAGACTATAAGAAGGGGAGGCGGTTGAGACAGGAAGATGCAGAAAACTCAGAAAAATCAACAAGACAAGAAAAATGCCTTCCCCAGCTACTGTTTTTTTTTGTTGAGGGTGCCTCTCTAGGAAGAAGAAATAGGTTAGCTTATAGCATGGTGAATGAGCAGCAAGAGGAACTACCGAATGATCTGGCGAGAATTCCACGTTTAGTGTTTGTTGATGAACTATATTCATCTAGGTTCTTTGTAACTCCTATGGAAGAAACATTCTTCCTAGAGGACCAAAGCAATCTAAGGGCTTCCTTTTATGGCTCGGCTAACTCTATTATGTTTTTCATATCTAATAGACTGCAGGAATTTCAGCTAGAGCCTTCATGTCAAATTTTAAATCAAAGCAGTTATT